>MU689470.1:503123-601136 GCA_026770625.1 Nicotiana glauca | reverse complement strand
ATGCCCACAGGGAGGCTTGCTAAATGGCAAATCCTGCTCACAGAATTTGATATTGTTTATGTAACCCGCACTGCGATGAAAGCACAGGCACTGGCTGATCACCTAGCGGAGAATCCAGTTGATGACGAATATGAACCAATAAAAACATATTTTCCTGATGAGGAAGCAATGTACATTGATGAAATGGAACAAGATGTAAAGCCTGGCTGGAAGTTATTCTTTGATGGGGCTGCTAATAACAAAGGTGTTGGGATAAGAGCGGTACTTATTTCAGAGACGGGACAGCATTATCCTGTCACAACTCAGCTCTGTTTCTTTTGCACCAACAATATGGCTGAGTATGAGGCATGTATTTTGGGTTTGAGAATGGCTATATATATGGATGTCCAAGAGATTTTTGTCATGGGTGACTCGGATCTCTTGATACATCAAATTCAAGGAGAATGGGAAATACGGGATTTAAAGCTCATACCATACCGGCAGTGCCTGCATGAACTATGTCAGCGGTTTCAATCCATGGAATTCAAGCATATTCCGAGAATCCATAATGAAGTTGCTGATACTTTGGCCACTCTGGCATCAATGTCACATCATCCGGACAAGGCTTTTGTGGACCCATTACAAATCCAGGTCCGAGATCAACATGCTTATTGTAATATGGTGGAAGAGGAGCTTGATGGTGAACCATTGTTTCACAATATTAAAGAGTACCTCAGAATGGGAGTGTATCCAGCACAAGCCACAGGGGATCAAAAGAGAGCTATCAGACGATTGGCAAGCGGATTTTTCTTTAGTGGAGGGGTTTTGTACAAAAGAACCCCAGATCTTGGTTTGTTGAGGTGTATGGATGTAAAGCAGGCTACAATGATTATGGACGAGGTACATGCGGGAGTCTGTGGACCACATATGAGTGGGTATGTGCTGGCAAAGAAAATTCTCAGAGCAGGATATTACTGGCTTACTATGGAACGAGACTGTATCAGCTTTGTGCGCAAGTGTCATCAATGCCAGGTACATGGAGACCTGATCCATTCTCCACCATCCGAATTGCATACAGTGTCAGCACCATATCCCTTCGTTGCTTGGGGTATGGATGTCATTGGGCCGATCGAGCCAGCAGCATCTAATAGGCACAGGTTTATTCTGGTTGCCATTGATTATTTTACTAAATGGGTTGAGGCGAAAACATTCAAGTCGCTGACCAAGAAAGCTGTGGTTGATTTTGTACGTGCAAACATCATTTGCCGGTTTGGAATTCCGAAGGTGATTATCACAGATAATGGTGCCAATCTTAACACTCATTTGATGGCGGAGACATGTCAGAAGTTTAAAATTACACACCGCAATTCCACACCATATCGTCCTAAGGCGAATGGAGCAGTTGAGGCAGCCAATAAAAACATCAAGAAAATTCTTCGAAAAATGGTGGAAGGATCGAGGCAGTGGCATGAGAAATTACCATTTGCTTTGCTGGGATATCGCACTACTGTTCGCACTTCGGTAGGGGCAACTCCTTATTCATTGGTGTATGGTACAGAAGCAGTGATACCTGCAGAAGTTGAAATACCTTCCCTTCGAATTATTGCGGAGGCGGAAATCGATGATGATGAATAGGTCAAAACCCGACTGGAACAATTGAACTTAATTGATGAAAAGAGATTGGCGGTAGTATGTCATGGGCAATTATATCAACAGAGAATGGCCAGAGCTTATAATAAGAAAGTGCGTCTACGGAAATTTGAAGTCGGGCAATTGGTATTGAGACGCATCCTACCTCATTATGCAGAAGCAAAAGGAAAGTTTGCTCCTAACTGGCAGGGGCCATTTGTTGTATATCGAGTGTTGTCCAACGGAGCATTATATCTAACAGATGTAGAAGGGAAATATGTAGAAATGACTATCAATTCTGATGCAGTAAAGAGATATTATGTATGATTTCTTTATCTTTATGTATCTGATTGTATTTGACATATTTTGAGATTGAAATGATGAAGGCATTTTGTTCGGCTATCCAAACACTTTATCCATTGCTATCCCTTTGAGCCTTATTATGTTTTCCTTTCATATCCCTCTTTCGAAATAAACAACAAAAATCAAGGATTGAACGGAAAATAGAATGGAGAAAATAAAAGAAGAAAAAGAAGAAAAGAAAGAAAAGAAAGAAAAAGAAAAGAAAAGGAAAAGAAAAGGAAAAGAAAAGAAGAAAGAGAAAGAAAAGAAGAAAAAGAAGAAAAAAAAGAGAAATAAAGAAAAGAAAAGAAAAAAGAAAAGAAAAGAGAAGAAAAAAAGAAAAGAAAGAAGAAGAATGGAAGGAAGGAAACATCGCAACAATGAAGCGATTTTATGACCTGAACTACGTTTGACTTGATCCCGAAAGGGTACGTAGGCAGCCTCACTGAGGTTCAGTCACAAAAGAAGAAAAGTCCAAAAATCCCCAAAGAAGGAAACTGGGGCAGAAGTTATGTTTGTTTTGGAGGATATGATTTCAAAAGTTGTAATTTTTTAGCCCATGTTGAAATATTTTTGAGCCTTTATACCCTTCTTTCTAAACCCATCAAAAAGCCACATTACGGTCCAAAGAAAGACCTTATGATCAATTTTAAGAAATGACAATACAAGCAGGTAAGGTGAATCATGTTATGGACAACACTCCGGTACCAGAAGTTGAAAGCTGAAAATGAGAGAGTCTTATTGGTGAAAACCCTTACGGGCACCATAAGGCGATGTGAGGTGAAAGAAATAAAAATGAGAGAGTCTTATTGGTAAAAACCCTCACAGGCACCGTAAGGCGATGTGAGTTGAGAGATATTAAAATGAGAGATCTTATTGGTGAAAACCCTCGCGGGCACCGTAAGGCGAAAGTGAGTTTCCAAAGTTGGCAAATGAAAGAAGTTTGTGGTTGAAAGGTGGTAAAACAAGCAAGGTTTGGGTTTCGGTGAAGATCGGGTTGTGTAATATGGAACGACAAATGTGGAAATTGACAGTTTGCTTGGTTGGACAGATTAGGCTGGTTAATCCGAAATGCATGGCATGATTAACGGAATCAGCCTTCCCACTCAGATAAGTCCTATCCTCTTTCTTTTCAGAGTCTTTCTATCCTCAAAACTTCGAGGTCATTGCATTTCATTTCTCTTGAAATCTGTCTATAAGACATTTGTAGTCAAATCTAATTACCAACTTCCCAGTTGTAAGGCACAATAAGATCAAGACTTATTAAAGGACAGTGAAACATGAAGGATCAGTGTAAAAGGAGTAATCAGATGATTGGAGAAAGAAGCAAAAGTTCACAAGAAAAGGGGAAAAGAAACACCAAGACAGTAACATGAGGAAATAATCGGGTCATCAGGATCAGAAAGTTTGAATGTTAGCCGGGAGATCACGGCAAGACAAAACAAGTTCAAAGAAGCAAGTCGGAGCAAGTTCAGAGGCGGGAGCATGGCCAACAAGAATGCCAGCAGCTAACCACCATTTTATACTAACAAATTGTTCTTTGACTAAAACAGGGACAAAAGATTCAAATTCTTACTAATCACTTTAAAGTGAATGTGACCAGTGTGGATAACAAGGGAACACAGGAAGTTTCGGCAATCAGGCACCCACCTGGAGAACAAGGGAGGTTAGTTCAAGTTTCAAGGGAAAGCAGCAATGTTCAAAGGAAGACATTTCAAAATTCAGCAGTCAAGCACCCACCTGGACAACAAGGGAAGTATAATTCAATTTTAAACTGTCAGTTTTTAATATTTGATAACATGTGGCACCCAGTTATCAAACTGGGGCAGAAATTTTCTTTGTTTTGTATGATTGTTGTAAGCAGGCGCCCACCTGAATAACAAGGGAAAACGTTTCAAAGTGCAGCAAGCAGGCACCCACCTGAAGAACATGGGAAGTATAATGCAACTTTATCTCTCAAGTTAACATCATGCACCCAGTTATCAAACTGGGGCAAAAAAAAAATTGTTATGTATGTTTGTTGTAAGCAGGCGCCCACCTGAAGAACAAGGGAATACTTTTCAAATTCGGCAATCAGGCGCCCACCTGAAGAACAAGGGAATATCTTTTCAAACGCAGTAAGCAGGCACCCACCTGGAAAATAAGGGAAGTACAATCCGAATTTTAGTTTTAAATTGTAACATTTAATGCCCAGTCACCATACTGGGGCAGAAAATATTCTTTGGTTGTCCATTTTTTAAAACAGGGGCCCACCTGGAGAACAAGAGAATATTTTTTCAAAGCAATCGTAAGCAGGAGCCCACCTGAAGAACAAGGGAATACATTTTAAAGCAATCGCAAGCAGGAGCCCACCTGAAGAACAAGGGAATACATTTTAAAGCAATCGCAAGCAGGAGCCCACCTGAAGAACAAGGGAATACTTTTTCAAAGCAATCGCAAGAAGGAGTCCACCTGAAGAATGGACACATATTTCAAAGCACAGTTAGGACAACAGCCAAAATTCCATTGAAAAGAGTATAAGATGCAAGATCAAGGCAATGCAAGAACACAAGATACTAGGCATTAGATAGGAATTTTGTAAATCATAGGGCATAGCCTAGGCTAGCTTCTTTTATCTTTACATGGTGTAATAAGGGGGTCAGCAAGCAGTAACAGCAGCAACAACAGTGAAATCACAGCTTCATGGTAGTCCCAGCTACCAGACACTCCTGAACTACACTGACCTGATTCCTGTTTAGCCCGGGATATGTAGGCAACCTCCGAAGCAGGGTGCGGTCAAACTTTTCAAAATGCTTCACACGGAATATGTGAATGGGCAAAAATCCCTCATTACCGCTCACTTGTCTTTGCAAGAAAACTCTTCGTGTTTCCGGGCAAAGAGGGGCAGTTGTAAGCACGTAATTTTTGCCCTAAGCAAATTATTCCCAAAAATACAAACAAAATGATTTTTAATTTTTTTTATATTGATGACATTTTTGTGTTAAATAGTTACATAATAATTCATAAAAAATATACAAAAACATGCATATACATTAAGAGTTTAATTTTATAATTTTAGTATTAATTCATTTTAAAGAAAAATTAAAAATAGCATTTTTGTGCTTTAATTGAAAAATTACCATAAAATAGAAGTTAATTAGTTTAACAATTTAATAAAATCAGAAAAATAAATACAAAATATAAAAGAAAAAGAAAAAGAAAATACAGAAATATAAAGGAAAAATAAAATACAGAAAAATAATAATACAAAAAATAATATAATAAAAAATACAAAGTGAAAATGAATGTAAAAATGCAAAAATACAAAAGAATTGTTAATTGGGCTAAATTAATGACCCAAATCAGAAGTTATCCGTCCAAGCCCAAATAATACCCACCCGGTCTGTTCAGTTCCACATCAAACGACCATATTTTGGTCGAATAAATCCAGGCCGTTGAAATAATCAATCTAACGGATGGGATTAACCTCTATAATAATTTAAACGACGTCGCTTCTTGGGATTTAATCACGACCATTGATCTCTAATGATCTAACGGCTGAGGATGGTCTTTCATTTAATCAAACGGTGCCGTTTCGAATTCAAAAGGATCTCAACCATTGATTTTCCCAATCCAACGGTTCAGAATCACAAGTGGTCTTTTAATATGACCAAAACGATACACCCCTTATATCATTTCATTTTTTTCTTCCCCCGTTCAAAAATCCTAGCCGCCTTAATTCTCCCAGAGCCCCGCCGGAACCCTATCGGCGGGAGACGCCATTGACACCAACCACCACGCCCTTAACACCACTTGACCACCTCAACCTCCTCTTTACACCCCTCCATTCCGTTTTCCTCGAATAAGCCTGGATCCTCTCGAATATTCAATTTAGTGTCGCCGGAACCCTAGTTCCGGTGAACACTACTTCATTGAAACCACTCCAAAATCACCCTGTGGTATCCTCTAACCACCCTTAGCCCCGTTCTAAAACATTCAACCCCTAAAAGCCACTGAAAAGGTTCAAACTAAGATTCAAAGGCTGTCGGCAAACAAAAATTCAAGAAAAGACCATAAAAGGCCTCCTGGATACAAAAAATGAATCCTTAAAAGAAAAAGAGAAAAGCAAAAACAAGACTGTCGGAAAAATACGAAAAAAAGCTAAGTATTTCTTTTTTCTTTCTTTCTGTTAATCTCTTTTATTTTTGTATGCATGTGTATTCTTCCGTCTCTGATTCTTGATATTTTAGACTTTTTGGTTATTATTTTTAAATTTTGTTCGTTTAAAACTAATACTGTTTTGAAACTAAAAAAAAAAAGATAAAAATCCTAACAAATAATTTTATAGGAACTAATAGCCTTTGATAATTTTCTGTGTTGACTGTTTAAGATTGATATTAATTAGGGTTTAAATATTAGATTTTTTTTGATTGGTTTATAGAAGTGTTCGATTCTGATTATCATGAGTTCTTAAATTGATTCTGAAATTAATTAGAAATAATTTTGTTTTGATATTAGTTTGCTATTAGAATTAAATTGTTAGTTTGATTAGTCCGATTGGTTATAGCTGATTAGATTACATTTTATTTGATAATTTTGAAAATTAGTATTAGGGTAATTTCGTAAAACTAATCAAATCTAAGGGATAAAGGGGTAAAAAGCAGTAAGGTCATTTGGTAAATAAGATTTGGATTCAGGGATAGTTTGGGGATAAAAAATGAGTTAAGTGTAATAAGCCTTAGGAAGTAGGGGTAGTATAGGCAATATAAAAGGGCAATTCAGTGAATACCAATTAAAGTGGGGGTAGAAGGGTAAACACAGTGGAATAGAACATTCTAGATAGGGGAAAAGGAGTAATTCTGCATTAATAAGGGGGAAAAAATCGACCAACTAATAAACAATAAGGATCTAATTACAATAAAAGGGAGGACTAAGGGATAATTTCTAAAATTTGAATTTCCCTCTCTTTCTACTCTATAAATAGGCCTCATTTGGCCTCTTTTAACAAGTTTTTTGGACAATCTGAAATTACTTCTCAAATATCACAACATTTATCTTCTCCAATTGTGATCTACATCTCTTCCTAATACCAAAACCCTAGAAAATTACTAAAAATCATAAAAAATTGTCACTGATTCTAATTCAATTTTCAAGTTTGTGCTTCTCTTCTACTTGGTTTTGGTGATCAAAATACTGCTGAATTGGGATTGTGTTAAGTCGAGTGTTAATCTGTGATTTGATCTATCATCCGCTGGTTTTTCTGTTGATCTGTTATTTGCTGGTGGTTTAAATATGTTGTGCTGAGGCAGATCGATTGCTGTTGTTATTACTGATTGCTGATCCTTGTTTTGTTCAAATCAACCTAGATCTGATTGATTTTTCTTCGTTTCCAGATACACTCCTATTACTGTTGATGTAGTTTTGAATTGAAGAAGATGAAATGAAAGTGTTTTTGGCCATTTCAGTTCTACTTTTATTTTTTTTATTGAATTTTATCTATGTAAATTTAGTTAGAACTATTTGTATTCATTAGGAATAGTCTGATTGTAATTAACTTCTAATTTTTGGACTGTTATTACTATATTTTGCCTATGATGTACTTGTAGTAATACTGTTAGGACTTAGAATATTAGATAACTGTTAGATTCTGAATATGTTATAGTCATTCTGCAAATCGGAAGAAAATGTTCTACTATTTAGTTTTATATAGAAATAATGTGATTATTAGAAATTGACAAAATAAAAAAAATGATGAACAGTTCATATACTTCATCCTTTAGCGTTTCGGTATTTCAATTTTACAGATTTGAGTATGTAGTTTCAATTGTTAATAATAGTTAAAAGTTGATCATAATGATAGTTAATATGTAAAGTTTTAGCGATAAGTTAGTTAGAAACAGTAAGCCCGATCAGTATGTTTGCATTAGTTAATTTCTAGTAATAATTGTAACTTTGGATAATCTCTTAGATTTTTCTATAAAATTAGTAATGACTCATAGGTAACTAGATTCAGATAATTGTTTAATGGTGCATGATTAACGTTTGGGCTCAAAATATTGTTCAAAAAATGAACAGCCCAGTTTGGGCCAGGATGGCCTTAATAGGCCCAAATTTTGATATTACATGCTCATATGAGCTGGGCCATATCAGATCCCCTCAAGCATGATTGTATTTTGTCCCTTCTTTGGGCCAATTTCAAGGCCCAATAGATATGAGGATTCAAATAATAAAAAAAATGTTCAAATAGTTCTCAAATAATCAGCTAGGATTTTCTTTCTTTTAGATACAAAACCAATAGAAAATTTAGTTACTTTAGGCGTGACCTTTAATAATAAAATGAGATGAGCTTCGCCAAATTAAATATATAATTGCGGGGCCCTCAATAATTATTAAAAAATATATATTAGAATCGGAAGGACTGTTTAGATGATTCCACAGTCTTTTCCAAAATTAATTAACACGTAGATGCTTTAGGCGTGATTTATAATAATACTACTTTCTTAAATACGGGTGTATATTTATGTGACCCAAATCCAAATCTCAACAAAGTCAAAATGTGTTAAAGGCCACAGGCGTACTGGTACGGTGTGGTCTGAAATACATTTTTACGACGTTACAATTCTTGTAAAAATTTCAATAATAAAAGCGGATTATTAATAAAAGTACATAAAGATAGAATATATACGGAAATCAGATATAATCAAATACAACAGTTGAGCGACCGTGCTAGAACCACGGAATTCAGGAGCGCCTAACACCTTCTTCCGGGTTAACAGAATTCCTTATCCGGATTTCTGGATCGCAGACTATAAACAGAGTCAAACCCTTCCTCGATTCGGGATTCAAACTGGTGACTTGGGACACCATAAATTTCCTAAGTGGCGACTCTGAACTTTTAACTAAAAATGAATCCCGTTTCGATTGTCCTTAAAGTGGAAAAACTCCTTTGTTATGCCCTTCACGGGGTGTATTAAAACTTCGGTTGTTAAAAAGGAGGTGTGACAGCTTCCACATCTACGATCATGTCATGTTCAGGTGCGACTACACCCTCTACTCGTCGCCTCTTCAATAGCGATGGTTCCTCCTCGCTAAGGGAAGATTAGTCCACTAAATGAACCATCGGGCAGGCCAGGATATCCACTGAGGAAGTGGCCGTCTGACGACCAGGCTCACTTAATACCAGAGTCTGGGAAGAAGTATTTCGCACAGACTCGGCCGACACAAACTGCACCAGCCTCATGACCAACGACTTTCAGAAAGACACATCATTGCTTCAACTGCAAACATCCCTACTTGGTCACCACGCCAAAAAATTTTTCCTAAATTGCCAACTGATAAAGTCCGCTCATCGAGGCCGCCAGAAGGCAACCTTGACAAGTGAAGGGGCTAATTGTATAGGTCAAATCGGACTTAGAAAATCAGGCGTGGGAAGGTCGTTAAGTGAGAAGACTGTTTCAATTTGGTCGGCAAAGCCGAGGTCGACCAGAGCCCAACAACGAGCAGTCACTGAGAAATCCGTTGAAGTTGAGGTCGAATAACAAGGAGTAGGAATAACGGCTAGTGCAGTGTCGGGACTAGAGATGGGAATATTCTCTTGAACATTCCCTTTGTTGTCTATTTTTTAATATTTTTAGAGAACATCCCATATAAATAGAAAAGGAGAGAAGAAAGAGGCACGTGAGATTGATTCTGAAAAAACTATCGTAAGAAGTTAACTCTTGAGAGAAAATACAAAGTCGACCTTTCTATAGTGATTGGTTTTATTGATTATTCTTCCTTTCATTACAATAAAAAGCCTTATTTACAACCAACTTTTAGGGACGTGTTAATAATCCCGTCGCTAATAATATATGTATTGGGACGAGACTATATTGCGGTCCCTAATGCTACATTTTATTGCGAAAGGTATTAAATTTGGTCCCTAAACAAATAGTACCTGGTCCCAAATTATAATTGAGAGACCTTAAATGTGAGAGAATGCCGCAAAATCTAATACCAAAATATTAAAAAAAATTTATTTTCTAAAAATTAGGCGCCAAAACTAAAAGTAAAAGGTTCTAAAAACTAAAAAATCCTTACCGCATCAAAAGTTCAAAACATAGTACCCTTTGTATTCCGCCTAGCTCTAGTGCCGATCTGTGTGAAGCTGCCCTAATTTTCGATCGTCTATCTATGTTTTCTCAAAAACAAATTGTGGAATCTGTTTATGTGTGAAGCTCTGCCCTAATCTCCGATGGTCTATCTGTGTTTTCTCAAAAACAAATTGTGGAATCTGTTCGTGTGTGAAGCTCTGCCCTAATCTCCGGTGGTTTATATGTGTTTTCTCAAAAACATATTGTGAATCTGGTCGTGTTTGAAGCTCTGCCCGAATCTCTACAGATTATGTTTTCTCAAGGTATGCCTCCTCTTTCAAGTTGCTCTGTTTCTTCTCAAAGTGTGTTGATTTCTTCTTCTTCTCTAACATTAAAAAATTGGTAAGATTCCATTAACTGTTATTTTTTCGTTTATATAGTCAATGGAAAGATTATTGGGTTGGGCTTCCTGATATGATTGTTTAATTTTCTGATGTGTATTCAAGTTTGTAGCGTATTGTCTGAAGAATTTTATTTTATTCCGAGCACATACCAGTTTTGAAAAAGCTAATTATTTCATGAAATACAAACCAATAAAAGCTTGTGCAGCAGCTTACGTATCACTTCCAAATTAGAGAATATTTGAGATGTATGGAAGTAAAGAAGAACTAGAGTAGCAATGGTTGCACAAGAAACAGAGATTCAAATTAGAGAATATTTGAGATGTCATTCCTTTTATTGACTTTGATCGTCGAACCTATTTTTGAGTAGAGACGTTTGACGATAATACAACAGATTAACTTCTTACACAGTACCTCCGAACTAAAAAACCAGCATATATATTGGTGTATGTATTTACATATGGAAAAAGCTTTTATTTTTCTCTGTTCCTTCTTCATCATCCATAACTATAAGGAGAAATTAGTTTATGTGCCAAGTAATGTCAAACGTACAACTAACAGTGTATTCACATATATTTTCCTTTATATAATAACTAAGCAATATGATATGGGTATTTGTTTGTAAGAAAAAAGAAATAGCAGGAAACATGAATCATGATACATGTTAAGAACTTAGAGAAATTCATGAGCAAAAACAGAGGATTCGAGTCGACTAAAAAGTGCGACCTTAGAGTAGAACCAGTCGTGTTCATTTGATCGTAACAAGTGGTGTGCATCGTAGTATTTTTCTTATCTTTTATCTTATTTTTTAATGTGATTTTTATTTACTATCTAAGGTTATGGCACCTAGTAAGTAATGGATGTAACTTGTTGATAATCGGCTCGATGAAGCCTACTTAATCAGAGTGTAAAAGTTTTTGGATTATGCTTTTCAAAAAACAGGAGAAGAATATGAAATACGATGTCCATGTGTCAAATGTTGTAATACAACTTTAGGAACTCGTAAGACAGTTGAGACACATTTGAAAGTATATGGAATAATTCGAAATTATACTTTTTCGTATCATCACGGGAACAATTTAGGTGAGCCAATATCAGAATCGGAAGATGAAGATGGTGATGAACTAGAAGAATGTGAAAGTGAAGATGAAGTAGAAGAACTGCTGAGAGATTTATATCCTAATATTGATGGAAGAACTGTGAACACTGATTGTGATGATTTAATTGAGGAGGAACCAAATATTGAAGCAAAAAGATTTTACAGGCTATTGAAGGATTTCGAGCAGCCACTGTACCAAAATTCAAAAGCTTCAAAGCTTTCCTCTTTGATTAAATTGCTTCACATCAAAAGTATGGGTCATTGAAGTAATGATTCATTTACAATATTATTGAAAATGTTAAAAGAGGAGTTGTTACCTGATGGTGCCGATTTGCCAAAATCATATTATGAGGCAAAGAAGATAATTCAAGACCTTGGCCTTTCCCACAAGAAAATTAATGTTTGTACTAATGATTGCATGTTATACTGGAAGGAGGATAGCTTACTTGATTCTTGCAAAGCTTGTGGTGCGTCTAGATGGAAAATCGAGAAACATAACGGGGAAACAAAGAATAAAAAAGGTAAGAAAATAGCATCAAAGACTTTACGCTATTTTCCATTAAAGCCTAGGCTTTAGAGATTGTTTATGTTTACAAAGACATCTACTTTAATGACATTACATAAGGATAAAAGAGTTGATGATGAAATAATGAGGCACCCAGATGATTCAATGGCGTGAAAGTCGTTTGATGAACTTCATCCTTCATTTGCGGCCGAGCCTCGTAATGTCCGACTTGAACTTGCTAGTGATGAATTTCAGCCATTTCGGAATTCAAAAACCTCATATAGCATTTGGCCTGTGGTTCTTATTCCTTATAATTTACCACCTTAGTTGTGTATGAAACAAGAAAATTTTATTTTGTCAATGCTTATTCCAGGTCCAGATAGTCCAGGAGATGCAATTGATACATATCTTCAACCTTTAATAGAGGAATTGAAGGAGTTGTGGGAAGTTGGCATTGAGACCTTTGATGTATCATCTAAACAGAATTTTAAGTTGCATGCTTCTTTGTTATGGACCATCAATGACTTTCTAGCCTATGGAAATTTATCTGAATGGAGTACATGTAACGACCCGGCCAGTCGTTTTGAAAGTTATAGCTCTATTTCCCCTATCTATGCTTCTTTATGTATTGTTCAGCTGTGTTGAGTTGTATCGAGTTGGTAGGTTTGGGTTCTAAGTAGTTTTAGAGTGAAATGAACACTTAGTCTCTTAGTTAGAAAGCTAATAAGTTAGAAAAAAGTCAATCGAAAGTTGACTTATACATAAACGAATTTGGATTTGGATTTTTATAATTCGATTAGCTTTGTTTGGTCATTTTAGACTTAGGGGTATGTCCGAAATATAATTTAGAGGTCTGTGGTAGAATTAGGCTTGAATTGGCGAAAGTTAGAAGTTTAGAAGTTCTAAGGCTTTAATTCGAGGTTGATTTGGTGTTTTGGGTGTTCCGAAGGTTTGACTAAGTCCAGGTAGTGATATATGACCTTTTGGAATTATTGGTTGAGGTCCCGAGTGCCTCTGGTGAGTTTTGGATAGGTTTGGGTTGTGTTGTACTTGTTTTTCGTATGTTTCGACGCCGTTTCTTCAAGTATAAATAATATCATATTGAACAAATGAGATCCGATTTTGTTTTTGATTGAAGAATTAGATCCGTATTATAATTACGGACCCGTAGCAAAAATAATTATCGAATTTGGACATCGTATGAGGATTTTATGGTCATTTTACTAAAAATTAGGTTGCCAGATTTTTTTCAGAGTAATTACGAAATTGCCACTAACAGTGTATTTAAAAATTTGCATTATTTGCAAATATTAAAACCTACATATCTCATTCATTATAAGGTCAAATTGAGTGATTGAAAAGCCTAACTTGACTAGAATTTTACAAAGAATCTATTGGAGGCATAAATTACGAGTTTTGGGATTTTTTTGGCATGAAAAACGAGGCAGAATAGATGGTAAAAAAATACATAAAACTAGGGTTTGCTCATTCGATCATATTGTGAGTTGGGGAGCTCGAATTTGGGAGATTTTTTAGGCGATATTCACCATATCAATTGGGGTAAGTTTTCTCTATTCGGTTTTGATTATATTTCATGAATCTATCTTCGTTTTTTGGGATTTGATTGATGATTTTAAAGTGAAAATTGAGGGAGTTAGGGTTTGGGTTTCGAGAGTTTTAAGTGAGGATTTGAGAGAGCAAACGGAGTCCGATTTTGACGAATTTTATAAGGTTAGACTCGGGAGAGGATGAGGATTACTATTCTGCCATTTTTGACTGATTTCGATATGTGGGTCCGGGGGTCGGGTTTTGGTCGGTTTCGGATTTTTGGCCTATTTTTGAGTTTTTATTGTGGTATTTGATTCTTTAGACTATGTTGATAGTAGTATTCTGATTACGGATAGATTAGGAGCTTTCGGAGATTGAATCCACAGACGAGGGCATCCTGAAGTAGGATTTTATGCGGTTGAGGTAAGTAATAGTTTTAACTCTGACTTTGAGGGTATAAACCCAGAGAAACAGATATCATATGATTGTTTGGTGGTGATACCCATGCTAGGTGATGGGCGTGTGGGTGTGCACCGCGAGGGATTGAGACTTAGTCTATCCTGTGAGGTTGTGAGGCCTAATGGCTATTATCTGTGGTTATGTGTTTACTTGTTGTTGAACTTGTTTGCCTTTATGTTAGAGATCATGCTCAGGCTTTGCTCATGCTCACATTATTTGTAGTCAGTCATAGAAATTATTGTACATGTTTACCTCAGTCTCTATTATTTGCTAATATGTTGTGATACTTGATGTGGGCTATGTCCCCTTATTTGTTGATGATAGTGAGGCTTGTGAGGTATTGATATGATGGCCTGGTTGTAAGGATATTAATACCATAGCGCGTGAGTTGTCCGCGCAGCATGTGAGTTGACCGTGCGGGCCCAAGTATTTATGCCATAGCACGTGAGTTGTCCGCGTAGCACGTGAGTTGACCGTGCGGATCCAGGTATCGATATGATGGCACGTGAGTTGTCCGTGCTTAACGCTTGGGCTTTGGGAGCCCCTCCGGAGTCTGTACACACCCCCAGTGAGCATAGAGTATTGAGTGTATTGAGTGTTGAGTGTTGAGTGTTGAGTGCGAGTGCTGAGTGATGGAGTGACATTGTTGTGAGGTTGCATTTACTTTTGCTATTGCTGCATTTATCTGTTAATTTCTTTGTGGCATTTACTGAGTTATGGAATTTAACTGTTTATTTTTTTTAATTGTAAAAATAAATAATTGGACTATTTTGCTCAGCTCGTCACTACTGCCCAGTTCCTTAGTTATTTCTGTTACTACCGAGGTAGTTGTACTCATACTATACCCTGTACTTTATGTGCAGATCCAGGCAAGCTAGAGCACAGCAATTGTTGAGTTCAGGCCGGCTATCTGTGGAGATTGCAAGGTAGTTGCTAGTATTCGCACGACCTTGCTACCCCTTTTGTGATTTCTTATTTTGGACAATTAGACAGTTTATATATCTTAGTTCATAGTTTTAGACGCTCATGACTTAGTGACACCCCGCTGTTTGGGGCTAGCTTCCGTATTTTTATATTAATTATATTTAGAGTTGATTTAGTTATGAGAAGTTTGAATGTTGGTATTATTTTATTAAATCCTTAAAATTAATTAGTAGTAATATTTTAGGAAATAGGCTTGCCTTGTAACACGATAGGTATCATCACGATCATGGTTAGATTTTGGGTCGTGACAGTACAAAAGGAAAATTGGCATGCCCATGTTGCAATAAAGACACATCCTCAATTCGATTTGCTAATAGTAATAAGCAATGCTTTATGGGTCATCGACCCTACCTTCCTCTTAGCCACAAATGAAGGAATGACAAGGATTCATTTGATGGTACAAAAGAGAAAAGGCTCCCACCAAAAATGCATTCTGGTATTGAGATTTTTAATCAAGTGCAAGATCTTGAAGGGATACAGTTAACAAAGGATCCAAAGAAAAGGAAGAAGATATCACATGAAAATCGAAAGGATAATTGGAACAAGAAAAGTATTTTTTTTGAATTTCCATATTGGAAGTCTCTCTTGTTGCGGCATAATTTGGATGTTATGCATATTGAAAAAAATATATGTGATAATATTATGGGAACAATTATGAATGTCAAAGGAAAGACCAAGGATACAATTAAAACACGATTAAACTTGCAAGACATGAATATTATGTCGGAATTGCACCCCATCCAAAGAGGGGAGAAAGTTGAAGTTCCAACTGCATGCTACACATTGCCTCCCGAGAGTAAGCACAAATTATGCTAATTCCTAAAGAATTTAAAGGTTCCTGATGGGTTTTCATCTAATATTTCTCAATGTGTGAACCTGAAAGATCACAAGATATCTGGGTTGAAAAGTCATGATTGCCATGTTCTTCTGCAACATATACTCCCCCTTGCACTTCGTGGTATGTTGTCCAAAGAAGTGTGTGAATCGCTTATTGAGTTATCTTTGTTCTTTAATATGCTCGGATCAAAGGATTTAAGGGTGGATGACTTGAAACAAATTGAAGCGCAAATTCTCATAACGCTTTGCAAGTTAGAAAAGGTCTTCTCTCCTTCATTTTTCGATATCATGGTGCACTTGCCTATTCATTTAGCTAGTGAAGATGAGATTGCTGGACCTATTCATTATCGGTGGATGTATCCTGTGGAACGATGGTTATATTTTTTGAAATCTTTGATTCGTAATAGGGCTTGTCCAGAAGGCTCTATTGCAGAGGGCTACCAAGGCAGACTCAAAATTGTGGTGTTGTTGTAGTTGGCGAGAATGATAAAGATAGTGAGAACATTGATTACTATGGAATTTTAACAGATGTGATTGAATTGCAATTTCTCATGGATAGAAGAGTGATTTTATTTCGATGTAATTGGTTTGATGTGTATGATAAAATAAAGGGAGTTAAAAAAGATGAGTATGACTTCGTGAGTGTTAATCCAGGGAGATTTTTGAAAACAAATGAGCCTTTTATTTTAGCGGAGCAAGCATCTCAAGTGTTTTATGCTTTTGATAACTCCAACAAAGGTTGACATGTAGTGAGGAAGACTCAACCTCGTGATTCCTATGAGATTGTAAAACAAATGGATGATGATATTGTAGACTTAGGAAATCCTTCACAAAAGAAACGAAAAAGAACCGATGAGGTGAAGTATCTATTTATGAATTAGTATATTCATTGTTACATATACTAATGGCATGATTTCTTTCAATACTATATTGTCACACATTGTCTAACTATTTTTTACTTTTGGCTCTTTGCAAGTTCAAATATGAAACCATCAAAGACTGAAAATGAGGTGGAATCGACTATGAAGAGTACAACCAAATATTCGTTCGTCCCACCGGGTGCTATAAGAAAGGGACAAGGACGAGGACGAGGGCTTAGATCTTTGGTTGAGAAAAAGAATATGCCAATTAATAATTTATTTCCTCAATCTAGTGATCTTGTTAAGCAATACATCCAAACAATTAAAACAAGTAAGATATTTTAAATCTACTGTTTTTAATGTGTACAACTAAATTTTAATATTTAAATATTAGTAATGTGATTTCGTTTCGCCAGGTGCTATTGGTAAGGGACGAGGACAAGGGCTTAAAAGCTCTACCATGTCTTCTAGTCAAGGAACGCGAACGATACATAAAAAATCTATCGTTCTTGAGAAAGAGTATATGCAAATTGATATTCCATTACCTCCATCTACTGATCAAGTTAAGCGATATACCCAAAATGTTGAAGCAAGTAAGTTTTTCCAAATCTCTGGTATTTTTAATAGCATATATTACTAAAATTAAATGCCAAACTAAAATGGTTTTTTGGTCTAGGTTCTGTAGGGAAGGGACGGGAGCAAACTCGTAGATCTTTGTGCTCATCTTTAGGGATTTCTAAAAGCACAAGATCGAATTTTACCATGTCTTCAAACCAAGAAATGCGAATAATGGATAAAAACTCCTTGGTTCTTGAGAAAGAGCATATGCAAACCAATATTTCATTGCATCCATCTACTGATCAAGTTGTACAACACTCTCAAGCAACTAAAATAGGTATGATATTTTGAATCAATATATTTTTAATTTATGGAACTGAATTTTATTGCTATAATTTTTACCAAATTATGCAGCCATAGGTTCTTCACCTAATCCTGGAAAGGTAAAGAGAGTTCGAGGGAGGAACAAGTGCAAAGAAGTTGCATCACTTGAAGTCGGACAAAAGCTGAAAGTAGCCTTTTACAATAATCGAACAGTTAGAACAAATAGTAAACTGTTTTGGAGGCACTTGGGAAGAATCATTCGTGACCGTAATATGTGTCCGTTGGGAGTATCATCGTGGAATGATATTAAGGAAGAAAAGCTGAATCACATGTTGGCAGATATTGAGGTAAGCAAGATATTTATATAGTGAAGATGCATATCATTTAGTTGAACACATGTATTCCTGTTTGTGCCTCTATGTAGGAATCACAACGAGTGAAACAAATCTCTGACCGATACCTCAAGTTGAATATAAGATGATTTAGAATAGATCATATATACCTCAAGCCTTTTAGACCCCCAGATTGGAGAAGTACTCCTATGAGCAACCATCATTCTCTCGACCATTTCTGGTAGCATTTTGTAATACTCCAATGAATAATTTTAAGTATATCATAAGATATAGTAAGCCAATATAAACAAAGAAGAATTGCAGTAGCCATGAGACAAGCTTACCTACTCTTCGGCTTCGTTCTGTTATTAGTGATAATTCCTCTGTCCCAATATCTAAATCTTTTTGACGATCAACAATTAGTTTAGATAACTTTGCCTGTGTTCTTGTATCCACTATTGCTTCCTACTGTTGCCAATGATAGTATTTGTGAGCCAAACCAAATAATGCAAAAAGAAACAGAAGATACAGTTAAACCTACACCTTATTGCCTAATATTATAATTTGACAAGCTTGGAGAAGCTTAGGTTGATGCCTATTTTAAGTTTGGCATCAGCTGATCCTAGCATGGCTACATTTATAAACTAAATATTTCATTTCCTTAAGAAGAATGTTGGCATGAAGTAAGACATCAGAAGAAGCCCAATTCCACCTGAGTTGCAGAGAGAATGTAGAAGAAACCTTAATCTTTCTAATTTTTAACTCGATATAAAGGAACAAAAATGCAAGAAATGGAATACTTGAACCTGACATCAAAAAGCGAATTATTTCCCCCTCTGTTTGTAACAGCCATGAACTTTTAGCATATAATATATTTTGGTATCTTGAGAAGTGTGTGTGACTGAAGATAACAAGGATACTGCTGGTGCCTATGCCTTATGGTTCACTATCTATTCCTTTATAGCCTATGCCTATGCCTTGTGTGTTCTATTATCATAGATTCGTATGCCATGTTATCTGTTCCTTTATGCCCTGTTATCTGTTCCTTTATGCCTATGCCTTGTGCTGGTGCCTATACAAGATTATGTACTCCTAACAGAGTGTCAAAATACGATAGATTCAGTTTAGTGTGCTCCTAACACAATATCACGATTATCTACTAAAACTGAATATTTAACTCTAACTCATGTTTTTTATATTGTAGGATACATTTGAGAGTGTTTACATGAATGGTCATCGTGAACATATCTTCGGATGGATGAAAGAGTTATGGAACAAATGGAAAGGACACTTACATGCAAAATTTGTGAAGGATAAGCCAATCCAACATGCTCTTAAGAATATTTCAAAAGGAGTAGACAAGAAAGAATGGGAGTGGTTAGTAAAGGAACATTTTTTCTTCAGAAAGTTTTCAGGTATGCCTAGTGATTTAATAATTTATTTCGCTAAAGCATCTGCAGCCTGATGCCCCTCCCTAGCACTTCAGTTAAAAAGTTGATGTTTCAAGAGCTTATGTCTGGATCCTTTTAGATATACATGATGGCTGACAAGAACTCTCGTCTAAGTTTCACTTATTTGAGTTATCGAATTATGTGTTTCGATGTGTAGTTTCAGCTTAAGAATCACGACACATGCACCAGAACAGGGGAAATAGAAAAGTTAGAACTACGATGAAGCTATAAAAAAGTTTAGATCAACAGAATGAATTCAAACTCCACATTCACATTCACGTAATGGATACTGTCTACCAAAATTCTTCCTTCAACTTTAGATCAACAGAATGAATTCGAACTCCACCCCCCGGCAAAATAAATATCAGCTCTATTAAGTTATACTAGTACTTATTTCTGAAGCTATTTGTCGCAAAAAAAGTTTATAAAATTAGTCTTTAGCATTTTTGCTGCTCTTTATCATTTTTGCTGTCAGACTAGACATGTATATGTTTAAGTCAAACCAGATAGAAACTTACAAATATCTTCAAGTAGAGGAGTATTTTGCCACACTTATTTGCTTCAGCCAATAATCTTGTCACTGTTTGGGTCAGTAGATGCTCATCAAGGGCCAACTTGATAGTAAGTAGCCTTTGAGTAAACAAAGTCCACATTCAGATTTTGTTGGGGCCAGTAGATGCTCATCAAGGACCAATTTATTACATTTAATCTTAATGTTTCACAAATGTAGGCGAGAAGCAACATGAATGTAGCAAATCGAGCTAAGTTGAAGATGCTTCATCATATTGGTAGCAAGCCTATTCGTGAGATCATTTATCAAAAGGTATTATCATAAAACTTCAATTTTCCTAAGAAAAATATTTACGAGCTATTATTTGACATGTTTGCCTTTGATGTAAAGGGCGGAAAAGATAGCAATCTACCGAATTTGGCAACAATTTTCTTTGAGATCCGTAAGAAAGATAACAAGCTTGTTGAACCTAAAGCAATTGAAAAATATGTATGTTCGGTAAAATTGAATATGTAAATTACTTGAAATTATGGTGGATTCAGATTTTAAATGTATTTTTATATATTTTGTAGGCTCAAATAGAAGAAATAGTTCAAGCTGATCCATCTCTACCTAGCATAGAGATTGTAGAAAAATGTTATGGACCTCAAACTCGTAGCCATGTGTTTGGCTTTGGGGGTGGAGTGAGGGAGAAAGACTTGAAAGGTGGAACTTCTTCAAAGGCTGAATTATTATCCACGCCACGTTCAACTCGAGAAAAAAATAAATCTTTGAATGAGGAAAAAAATCCTTGAATGAGCGCTTGTCTACCTTAGAAGATGAGATGAAAGAAATGAGGAAAATGAGAGAGTACTTCACTGCTCAACAATCACATGTCCCGCTTGCGACGACATCACCTGTTTCAACTGAATGACCACTGTTTTGTCTGCTGACCAAGTTAGTCACTATATACACAACTTTTTATTTTTTATTCATGATTTGCGTATAGTCAATTTCTATATTACATATTTGTTTGTCTTCGCCCTTATAAAAGGAGAACCATTTAAAATTTGGTTGTGGTGTTATAAACAAAAAGGAAGCTACAAGGATTTGTGTTCGGAGGACTGAGGCCTTCCCTGGTAGGTACTGAGGATGATGTCTCTTTGTAGTTGTACTAAAACCAACAAAGACAAATGAGTTGTTGTTGAATGCCATTTGAGCCATAGGATGAAACCTTGGCACTGCAAATACATCTCCTTCTTCCACCTTAAACCTCATGTTTTTCCACCTCTACTTTATTCCAGTGGTTGAGCAAACTACCCTTAACATAGCGAGGAGTAATATTAGACTGTCGGGAAGATTTCTCTCCAGTTACTGGAGTTTTTTGTTCAATGCCCAATTTCCTTAGCTCGATCAGACCTTCCTCAACTAAAAATATAAATAGTGAACTATTAGAAAATAAATCAATATTTATATCCTGTCCTCTTCGGGGTAATCTATCTGTTCTGTTAGCCAGTGAACTATCTGTTCTATTAGCTAGAACATGAATCTGCAGTAGTTGCAAGTGGTTGTGTTATCGTATAGTCCCTCAATGATAGTTTATCTCTCCCAAAGGTTATGCAAGTTGCTTCCTTTTGTACCTCAGTGATATCTCTCCCAAAGGACTTGTAGCTGGGGCATTTAAGCTCCCCTATATGGAAGTTGACCTCAGATGTGTTTCTGCATAGTCATTGTGAGGAATCCAAAACTAAAAGGAATTTCAAATAATCTCAAATGTAAGATAAGGTGATCAATTCTTGTAAAAAAATACAATGGGTCGACAAACTGATTTCCTACAATTTTGTTCTAATACATTTAAGGCATAGGTGTCAAGTCAACCTAGAATAAGAATGCACGCAACATCAAAGGGGCGTCATGTCATGCTTATCTTCTTAAATCTTTATGGTCCGGATTCTGCCCTTACCTCAAAGCAAACAGGGCAATTGGGGTGCATTACTCATTTTATAAAACTATGCTTCGTCAAAGGTAAAAGGCCAGATATTCCATAGCTAATCAAACAGAATAAATTGCAGCCCCTATGAACTTGTTATCGCAAGTACTGCAGATGCTACGTTCTGATGTGTCTTATTTTGATTGAAACTCATATTGTAGTCATGCATGATGCACTGTGGGCTCACTTGCAACTCTTTTGCGTTTTTCATTTTCTTACCAAGGAAGATTCTCCCTTTTGAAAACCAGATCAGTTCTAGCTCAGATGTTATGAACTTTGTTTTACATGTTTAAAGCTCTAGAATTTTGGAAGTGCATATAACTTGTGCTCCGACCGTGTCTATCAGCATAAAACTAGTTAATGAATGATAAGATTTCAAAATATAGAATATAAGCCTGTGCTCTGTCTGCTATATTTACTATTTCATCAAATAAAGTATTATAGGTAATTATGAAATTCGAAAATAAGAAGTAAGGGTGTCAAGTTCACGTCTGCCCAAGTTTAGATATTCCGAATAAGGACTTGAACAACTTCACTACAGTTTATGCTCAAAAGAATGTCAATCTTAATGTTGAGTTTAAAGTGTTTGTCCTTCTGGCATCTTTACTAAAGGCATAGATATGTTAACAAATTGTCTAATTCTATCAACTCTTGCCAGGTGCAAGTTTAAGCACTAGTGGCAGATTATTTTTCTTTATTGGTTGTGTAGGTATTTTGTAGCACAACCCAAATATGTTTCTGAAAGTAGCATTTCCCTGTGGGACCCTTTATAACATTGTTGAATCTCTTTCTTACATATGCAATCATAAGTTTATAATTAATTGGCATGCTTTGCTAAATTTACCCTCTAAGTAAACATGAGATGCGACTGAAAGAGCCATTTTTCTAGAACAGAAGCATACCATGTTGTTGTTTGTTCATAATAGTTAGTCTCTTGAATGGTAAATCTCGAATTGTCGTACCGGGATTTATCGAACCAAAGTAAGATTAACCATCCCAAAGCTTTTCTAATTAATTTTTGTTAATATTGTTGTAGCCTTTTGGGGTAAGCGATTTAACTATTGCTCATATAAAATTATATATGTTATTTTACCAATAGTTATTTATTATTTTAAAAACTTTTGTACTTACATGTGTTGAAGATTGAAGCTATAAGTCAAGATGCAAGTTTAGAAGATGCACAAGCTATTACTATTTTGCTAAAAATGTTATGCAAAACTTTGATATCATAGTCTAGCTCAGGATGTTAGCTAGGTTTTTTTTGTTGAGGTGTTGAGAAAACATAGAAAGTAATATCATCATGGGATTTGAACTTGATATATCATCTTTTTATATCTGGATTTTTCCATACCAATTTGATATTTATTGATAAAAATTACTTTTTGTTACATTGAGCATATAGGACTACTCATGGTTATTAATACACCATGAATATGATCGCTAAATATCAAAATTATTTTAAATAGGGATGTCGTCTCTAAACATAATCTAGGACCAGTTAAAGGTTGGTCGCGAAAATGGTTTAACGAGCAGATGTTTTGTCGGTCTCTAAGTGATAATTTAGGACCAATTGGCGGTGGTCGCTAAAAAGATTTAACGAAGGGAATATATATATTTTTTATCATCCATTAGGGACGAGAAATGTAGTCTCTAAATGTTATTCGCGACCAGGTTTTCTAGCCGTCTCTAAAAGACAATTTAGGACCAGATACAGTTGGTCGCTAAAAAGATTTCACGATGGGAATAAATATTTTTTATCGCCTACTAGGGACGAGAAATATGGTCTTTAAAAGTATTCCACGACCGGTTTTTTTTGTCCGTCGCTAAAGCAATTTAACGACCAGATCAGTACCCGTCGTTATTGACATTTAGCGACGAAGGCTATTAAGACGGGTTGCGACCAGCCTTTTCCCTTAGCAATTTACCCTTTTAGGATAAGATTTCCCTTCCTTAAAGGCCGTTTTTCTTGTAGTGTTTCCACTCACATGATACAAGAAAGTATTGTGCATTATCTACTGCTATATGTGAATTGTTCTTCCTATTTATATTTTCGCTGCTTTTTATATTTATTGCTCATCACTTATTCTTTATTTATTCTCCAAAGTATGCATTTAATGATCGAATAAATGACTCTAAGCACTAACTTAAACTTTAACTAGATGTAAGAATTATTATGCTTGACTAGGATTTATCTTTCATCTAATTTATCCTTTAATTAGAAAAAGTACTATACTTTTTGGTCAAACAACAATAATATTTAATTTGTTGAACCACTATAAGTTTCTTAAAAAACTAATTTAGCAGAAAGCAAAACAAAAATTTAAGAAAAGAAAAATAAGTTTGATTGACATGTAAATACATAAACAACGTTTCACGAATCATTGCATTCTTTCTACATTCTTTATCTGTATTTCGAGAAGTTTTATTTTGTGTCTCAAGCAACTGACATTAGTTGTATGATGCTCCTTCTGAATTTTTCAATACCAATTTGATATTTATTGATAAAAATTAATTTTTTTTACATTGAGCATATAAGACTACTCATGGTTATTAATACACCATGAATATGATCGCCAAATAACAAAATTATTTTAAATAGGGATGTCTTCTCTAAAGATAATCTAGGACCAGTTAAAGATTGGTCGCGAAAATGGTTTAACGAGCAGATGTTTTGTCGGTCTCTAAGTGATAATTTAGGACCAATTGGCGTTGGTCGCTAAAAAGATTTAACGAAGGGAATATATATATTTTCATCATCTATTAGGGACGAGAAATGTAGTCTCTAAATGTTATTCACGACCAGGTTTTCCAGCCGTCTCTAAAAGACAATTTAGGACCAGATATAGTTGGTCGCTAAAAAGATTTTACGACGAGAATAAATATTTTTTTATCGCCTACTAGGGATGGGAATCTGAATGAGGACCATTTTTTATGCTCTTTATCATTTTTCCTGTCAGACTAGACATGTATATGTTTAAGTCAAACCGGACAGAAAGTTATAAATATCTTCAAGTAGAGGAGTATTTTGTCACACTTATTTGTGTCAGCCAATAATCTTGTCACTGTTTGGGTCAGTAGAAGCTCATCAGGGGCCAACTTGATAGTAAGTAGACTTTGAGTAAACAAATTCCACATTCAGATTCTGTTGGGGTCATTAGATGTCATCAAGGGCCAATTTCTTACATTTAATCTTAATATTTCACAAATATAGGCGAGAAGCAACATGAATGCACCAAATCGAGCTAAGTTGAAGATGCTTCATCATATTGGTAGCAAGCATGTTCGTGATATCATTTATCAAAAGGTATTATCCTAAAACTTCAATTTTCCTAAGAAAAATATTTAAGAGCTATTATTTGACATGTCTGCCTTTGATGTAAAGGGCGGAAAAGATAGCAACCCACCGGATTTGGAAATAATTTTCTTTGAGGCCCGTAAGAAAGATAACAAGCTTGTTGAACCTGAAGCAATTGAAAAATATGTATGTTTGGTAAATTGAATATGTAAATTTCTTGAAATTATGGTGGACTCATATTTTAAATGTGTTTTTATATATTTTGTAGGCTCAAATCGAAGAAATAGTTCAAGCTGATCCATCTCTACCTAGCATAGAGATTGTAGAAAAATATTGTGGACCTCAAACTCGTAGCCATGTGTTTGGCTTTGGAGGTGGAGTGAAGGCAAAAGACTTGAAAGGTGGAACTTCTTCAAAGGCTGAATTATTGTTCGCGCTACGTTTAACTCGAGAAGAAAATAAATCTTTGAATGAGGAAAACAAATCCTTGAATGTGCGCTTGTCTACCTTAGAAGATGAGATGAAAGAAATGAGAAAAATGAGAGAGTACCTCACTGCTCAACAATCACATGTTCCGCTTGCGACGACATCGCCTGTTTTAACTGAATGACCACTGTTTTTTTCTGCTGACCAAGTTAGTCACTATATACCCAACTTTTTATTTTTTATTCATGATTTGCGTATAGTCAATTTCTATATTACATATTTGTTTGTCTTCGCCATTATGAAAGGAGAACCATTTAAAATTTGATTGGAGTGTTATAAACCAAAAAGGAAGCTGCCAAAATTTGTGTTCGAAGGACTGAGGCCTTCCCTGGTAGGCACTAAGGATGATGTCTCTTTGTAGTTGTACTAAAACCAACAAAGACAAATGAGTTGTTTTTGAATGCCATTTGAGCCATAGGATGAAACCTTGGCACTGCAAATACATCTCCTTCTTCCACCTTAAACCTCATGTTTTTGCACCCCTGCTTTATTCCAGTGGCTGAGCAAACTACCCTTAACAGAGTGAGGAGTAATATTAGACTGCCGGGAAGATTTCTCTCCAGTTACTGGAGTTTTTGTTCAACGCCCAATTTCCTTAGCTCGATCAGACCTTCCTCAACTAAAAATATAAATAGTGAACTATTAGAAAATGAATCAATCTTTATATCCTGTCCTCTTCGGGTAATCTATATGTTCTGTTAGCCAGTGAACTATATGTTCTATTAGCTAGAAGATGAATCTGCAGTAGTTGCGAGTGGTTGTGTCATCGTATAGTCCCTCAGTAATAATTTATCTAAGTTTATCTCTCCCAAAGGTTATGCAAGTTGCTTCCTTTTGTACCTCAGTGATATCTCTCCCAAAGGACTTGCAGCTGGGGCATTTAAGCTCCCCTATATGGAAGTTGACCTCAGATGTGTTTTTGCATAGTCATTGTGAGGAATCCAAACCTAAAAGGAATTTCAAATAAGCTCAAATGGAAGATAAGGTGATCAATTCTTGTAAAAAGTACAATGGGTCGACAAACTGGTTTCCTACAATCTTGTTCTAATACATTTAAGGCATAGGTGTCAAGGCAACCTAGATTCAAAATGCACGCAACATCAAAGGGGCGTCATGTCATGCTTATCTTCTTAAATCTTTATGGTCCAGATTCTGCCCTTACCTCAAAGAAAACAGGGCAATTGAGGTGCATTACTCTTCCTATAAAAATATGTGTTCCTTCGTCAAAGGTAAAAGGTCAGATATTCCATAGCCAATCAAACAGAATAAATTGCAGCCCCTATGAACTTGTTATCGCAAGTACTGCAGATGCTACACTCTGATGTGTCTTATTTTGATTGAAACTCATATTGTAGTCATGCATGATGCACTGTGGGCTCACTTGCAACTCTTTTGCATTTTTCATTTTCTTACCAAGGAAGATTCGCCCTTTTGAAAACCAGATCAGTTCTAGCTCAGATGTTATGAACTTTGTTTTACATGTTTAAAGCTCTAGAATCTTGGAGGTGCATATAACTTATGCTCCGACCGTGTCTATCAGCATAAAACTAGTTAATGAATGATAAGATTTCAAAATATAGAATATAAGCCTGTGATCTGTCTGCTATATTTACTATTTCGTCAAATAAAGTATTATAGGTAATTATGAAATTCGAAAATAAGAAGTGAGGATGTCAAGTTCACGTCTTCCCAAGTTTAAATATTTCGAATAAGTACTTGAACAACTTCACTACAGTTTATGCTCAAAAGTATGTCAATCTTAATGTTGAGTTTAAAGTGTTTGTCCTTCTGGCATCTTTACTAAAGGCATAGATATGTTAACAAATTGTCTAATTCTATCAACTCTTGCCAGGTACAAGTTTAAGCACTAGTGACAGATTATTT
Source organism: Nicotiana glauca (assembly GCA_026770625.1). Classification (NCBI taxonomy): domain Eukaryota; kingdom Viridiplantae; phylum Streptophyta; class Magnoliopsida; order Solanales; family Solanaceae; genus Nicotiana; species Nicotiana glauca. The sequence goes on along the minus strand of MU689470.1, from coordinate 573,632 downwards.
TTCTTTATTGGTTGTGTAGGTATTTTGTAGCACAACCCAAACATGTTTCTGGAAGTAGCATTTCCCTGTGGGACCCGAGATAACATTGTTGAATTTCTTTCTTACATATGCAATCATAAGTTTATAATTAATTGACATGCTTTGCTAAATTTACCCTCTAAGTGAACATGAGATGTGACTGAAAGAGCCATTTTTCTAGAACAGAAGCATACCATGTTGTTGTTTGTTCATAATAGTTGGTCTCTTGAATGGTAAATCTCGAATTGTCGTACCGGGATTTATCGAACCAAAGTAAGATTAACCATCCCAAAGCTTTTCTAATTAATTTTTGTTAATATTGTTGTAGCCTTGTTGATGCTTCTGGATAACACCTTGTGAATTTAGAATGCTTTTGGGGTAAGCGATTTAACTATTGCTCATATAAAATTATATATGTTATTTTATCAATAGTTATTTATTATTTTAAAAACTTTTGTACTTACATGTGTTGAAGATTGAAGCTACAATTCAAGATGCAAGTTTAGAAGATGCACAAGCTATTACTATTTTGCTAAAAATGTTATGCAAAACTTTGATATCATAGTCTAGCTCAGGATGTTAGCTATATTTTTTTTGTTGAGGTGTTGAGAAAACATAGAAAGTAACATCATCATGGGATTTGAACTTGATATATCATCTTTTTATATCTGGATTTTTCAATACCAATTTGATATTTATTGATAAAAATTACTTTTTGTTACATTGAGCATATAGGACTACTCATGGTTATTAATACACCATGAATATGATTGCTAAATAACAAAATTCTTTTAAATAGGGATGTCGTCTCTAAGCATAATCTAGGATCAGTTAAAGGTTGGTCGCGAAAATGGTTTAACGAGCAGATGTTTTGTCGGTCTCTAAGTGATAATTTAGGACCAATTGGCGTTGGTCGCTAAAAAGATTTAACGAAGGGAATATATATATTTTTCATCATCTATTAGGGACGATAAATGTAGTCTCTAAATGTTATTCACGACAATTGTTTTCTAGCCGTCTCTAAAAGACAATTTAGGACCAGATACAGTTGGTCGCTAAAAAGATTTCACGACGGGAATAAATATTTTTTCATCGCCTACTAGGGATGGGAATCTGAATGAGGACCATTTTTGATGCTCTTTATCATTTTTGCTGTCAAACTAGACATGTATATGTTTAAGTCAAACCAGATAGAAAGTTATAAATATCTTCAAGTAGAGGAGTATTTTGTCACACTTATTTGCGTCACCCAATAATCTTGTCACTGTTTGGGTCAGTAGATGCTCATCAGGGGCCAACTTGATAGTAAGTAGCCTTTGAGTAAACAAAGTCCACATTCAGATTCTGTTGGGTCAGTAGATGCTCATCAAGGGCCAATTTCTTACATTTAATCTTAATGTTTCACAAATATAGGCGAGAAGCAACAAGAATGCACCAAATCGAGCTAAGTTGAAGATGCTTCATCATATTGGTAGCAAGCCTATTCGTGAGATCATTTATCAAAAGGTATTATCCTAAAACTTCAATTTTCCTAAGAAAAATATTTAAGAGCTGTTATTTGACATGTCTGCCTTTGATGTAAAGGTCGAAAAAGGTGGCAACCCACCGGATTTGGCAATAATTTTCTTTGAGACCCGTAAAAAAGATAACAAGCTTGTTGAACCTGAAGCAATTGAAAAACATGTATGTTTGGTAAATTGAATATGTAAATTACTTGAAATTATGGTGGATTCATATTTTAAATGTGTTTTTATATATTTTGTAGGCTCAAATCGAAGAAATAGTTCAAGCTGATCCATCTCTACCTAGCATAGAGATTGTAGAAAAATGTTGTGGACCTCAAACTCGTAGCCATGTGTTTGGCTTTGGGGGTGGAGTAAAGGCGAAAGACTTGAAAGGTGGAACTTCTTCAAAGGCTGAATTATTGTCCGCACTACGTTCAACTCGAGAAGAAAATAAATCTTTAAATGAGGAAAACAAATCCTTGAATGAGCGCTTGTCTACCTTAGAAGATGAGATGAAAGAAATAAGGAAAATGAGAGAGTACTTCACTGCTCAATAATCACATGTCGCGCTTGTGACGACATCGCCTATTTCAATTGAATGACCACTGTTTTTTTCTGCTGACCAAGTTAGTCACTATATACCCAACTTTTTATTTTTTATTCATGATTTGCGTATAGTCAATTTCTATATTACATATTTGTTTGTCTTCGCCCTTATGAAAGGAGAACCATTTAAAATTTGATTGGAGTGTTATAAACAAAAAGGAAGCTGCCAAAATTTGTGTTCGAAGGACTGAGGCCTTCCCTGGTAGGTACTGAGGATGATGTCTCTTTGTAGTTGTACTAAAACCAACAAAGACAAATGAGTTGTTTTTGAATGCCATTTGAGCCATAGGATGAAACCTTGGCACTGCAAATACATCTCCTTCTTCCACCTTAAACCTCATGTTTTTACACCCCTGCTTTATTCCAGTGGTTGAGCAAACTACCCTTAACAGAGCGACGAGTAATATTAGTGGCAGGTACAAGTTTAAGCACTATTGGCAGATTATTTTTCTTTATTGGTTGTGTAGGTATTTTGTAGCACAACCCAAACATGTTTCTGGAAGTAGCATTTTCCTGTGGGACCCGGGATAACATTGTTGAATCTCTTTCTTACATATGCAATCATAAGTTTATAATTAATTTGCATGCTTTGCTAAATTTACCCTCTAAGTGAACATGAGATGTGACTGAAAGAGCCATTTTTCTAGAACAGAAGCATACCATGTTGTTGTTTATTCATAATAGTTGGTCTCTTGAATGGTAAATCTCGAATTGTCGTACCGGGATTTATCGAACCAAAGTAAGATTAACCATCCCAAAGCTTTTCTAATTAATTTTTGTTAATATTGTTGTAGCCTTGTTGATGCTTCTGGATAACACCTTGTGAATTTAGACTGCTTTTGGGGTAGGCGATTTAACTATTGCTCATATCAAATTATATATGTTATTTTATCAATAGTTATTTATTATTTTAAAAACTTTTGTACTTACATGTGATGAAGATTGAAGCTACAATTCAAGATGCAAGTTTAGAAGATGCACACGCTATTACTATTTTGCTAAAAATGTTATGCAAAACTTTAATATCATAGTCTAGCTCAGGATGTTAGCTAAGTTTTTTTTGTTGAGGTGTTGAGAAAACATAGAAAGTAACATCATCATGGGATTTGAACTTGATATATCATCTTTTTATATGTGGATTTTCCCATAACAATTTGATATTTATTGATAAAAATTACTTTTTGTTACATTGAGCATATAGGACTACTCATGGTTATTAATACACCATGAATATGATCGCTAAATATCAAAATTATTTTAAATAGGGATGTCGTCTCTAAACATAATCTTGGACCAGTTAAAGGTTGGTCGCGAAAATAGTTTAACGAGCAGATGTTTTGTCGGTCTCTCAGTGAAAATTTAGGACCAATTGGCGGTGGTCGCTAAAAAGATTTAACGAAGAGAATATATATATTTTTCATCATCTATTAGGGACGAGAAATGTAGTCTCTAAATGTTATTCGCTACCAGGTTTTCTAGCCGTCTCTAAAAGACAATTTAGGACCAGATACAGTTGGTCGCTAAAAAGATTTCACGACGGGAATAAATATTTTTTCATCGCCTACTAGGGACGAGAAATGTGGTCTTTAAAAGTATTCAACGACCGATTTTTTTGTCCGTCGCTAAAGCGATTTAACGACCAGATCAGTACCCGTCGTTATTGACATTTAGCGATGAAGGCTATTACGACGGGTTGCGACCAGCCTTTTCCCTTCGCAATTTACCCTTTTAGGACCAAATTTCCCTTCCTTAAAAGCCGTTTTTATTGTAGTGTTTCCACTCACATGATACAAGAAAGTATTGTGCATTATCTACTGCCATATGTGAATTGTTCTTCCTATTTATATTTTCACCGCTTTTTATATTTATTGCTCATCATTTATTCTTTATTTATTCTCCAAAGTATGCATTTAATGATCGAATAGATGACTCTGAGCACTAACTTAAACTTTTATCTAGATGTAAGAATTATTATGCTTGACTAGGATTTATTTTTCGTCTAAATTATACTTTAATTAAAAAAGGTACTATACTTTTTGGTCAAACAACAATAATATTTAATTTGTTGAACCACTATAAGTTTCTTAAAAAACTAATTTAGCAGAAAGCAAAACAAAAATTTAAGAAAAGAAAAATAAGTTTGATTGACATGTAAATACATAAACAACGTTTCACGAATCATTGCATTCTTTCTACATTCTTTATCTGTATTTCGAGAAGTTTTATTTTGTGTCTCAAGCAACTGACATTAGTTGTATGATGTTTCCCTTTGTCTCATAAATTTATGGATTCTAATCTTATATTTCTGGATCTATAAAAATCTGGGTTCACAAAACTGTAAGACAAAAAAATTGCTTCATACAACTAGTATCAATTATATGAGATACTATATAAAATTTTCCCTGTATTTCTATTTTTTCCATTTTGTTGAATTTAATGCGATATCTCGGACAGCAGCATTGTTTCTCAGTCTCATTAATACTGCCCCTCCATTTCATTATCACTATAACTAGGCCAAATACATACACAGTCTATTAAACTTGGCCCAATATTTTATTTTGGCACTCTAACTAATTCTTGTTTCATTTTGACTCTCCAACTCCATTTTTTTTGTTCCATTCTAACACAAAAAAAATTTCCCCAGGTAAAAAAAAATAGCGTGTGCAAATACTCAGCTCCTACCCCACCCCCTCCCACCCCCCACCCAAATTTTTTTAAAACTTTTTTTTGTAATTTCAAATTATTTTATTTTTTTCGTTTTTTCTGCCCACATCCCGGGGAAAAATATTTTTTATATATATTTTCAATAATAACTACGGGTTCAACTGAACCCATAACTTCCGACGCAGAGTAAAAATTTGTATGTAAAAATTCATTAAAAATATTAAAAAATAGATATGAACCCATATTATTTAAAAATAGAATAGGTTCTTTTGTTCTACTTTGACACAAAAACTTTTATCTCGGGTAAAAATACAGCGCAGACAAATCTCAGCTGCTACTCCCACCACCCGTATTTTTTTTGTAATATCAAATTATTATTTTTTTTATTTTTTCTGCCCCCTCCTGTGGAAAAAATATTTTTATATATATATTTTCAGTAATAATTACGGGTTCAACTGAACCGATAAATTTTGACGCAGAGTAAAAATTTATTAAAATTATAAAAAAATAGATATAAACCCATAACTTTAAAAATATAATGGGTTCAATGTTAGAAACATTAAAATTGAATCCATATGATTTAAATTCTGGATCCGCCTCCACGTTGGGAGTATGAAAAATAGTTAGTTTTTGTGTCAAAGTGGAACAAAAGAAATGGGGTTGGAGGGCCAAAATGGAACATGGCTGAGTTAAAGTGCCAAAATAAAAAATTTGGCCAAGTTTAATGGGCTGTGTATGTATTTGGCCATGGAAATTTGGCTGAAAAATGGCCCTTCACGCGCCTAAAGGGGGAGGCAAATCACACACTAAATCTAGTGAGTGTTTATGTTAAAGTGGAACAAAAAAAATGGAGTTGGAGGGCCAAAATGGAACAAGAGTTAGTTGTAAAAATTGCATGGGGCGCCCTATTTGGGCGCCCCTCTTTAACCTGTAGCCGCTTTGTCTTTTTGTTTGCATCCGTACCCACTTTTTAAAAAACTTCAGCTTCCCTTTATAACTGAGAAACTTCAGCTCTAGAGCTGAAGTTTCCGGGTTACTAAACAAAAACTTCAGCTCTAGAGCTGAAGTTTTTACTTTATAACTAGAGCTGAAGTTTTCGGGTTACTAAATAAAAACTTCAGCTCTAGTGCTGAAGTTTCCGGGTTACTAAACAAACTTCAGCTTTATTTTATAACTGGAAAACTTCAGCTTTAGAGCTGAAATTTTTATTTTATAACTTGAAAACTTCAGCTCAAGAGCTGAAGTTTTCGGGTTACTAAACAAAAACTTCAGCTCTAAAGCTGAAATTTTTATTTTATAACCCGAAAACTTCAGCTCTAGAGCTGAAGTTTTCTAGTTACAACATAGAAACTTCAGATCTAGAGCTGAAGTTTCCTAGTTACAACATAGAAAAACTTCAGCTCTAGAGCTGAAGTTTCCGGGTTACTAAACAAAAACTTCAGCTCTAGAGCTGAAGTTTTCTAGTTATAACATAGAAACTTCAGCTCTAGAGCTGAAGTTTCCCGGTTACTAAACAAAAACTTATAAAATAAAACTTCAGCTCTAGAGCTGAAGTTCGCGAGTTACAAAACAAAAACTTCAGCTTTAGAGCTGAACTTCAGGCCCGACTACTAAAATGTGGAAATTTTGTGTGATTGCCTTTGCTACTTTAGCCCCGTGTGCTGAAGTTATGCGAAAAAGCGGGTACGCTTGTAATTATTTTTACAAAGCGGGCACATGTTAAAATGTGGCACAAAAAGCGGGTATAGATGCAATTGCCCCGAGTTAGTTAGAGTGCCAAAATGAAATATTGGACCAAGTTTAATGGGTTGTGTATGTATTTGGCCCTGTAACTAACTTTAGTATTGGTACATAAAATAACACGTGTTAACAACCAGGTACGTTACTGCAGTGACACGTTGACACGTGTTTATGTTGTCGGGGACAACCCAAAAACACTTTTAAATCTCAAACTGTTTCGATTCCAACTAAGATTCCACGTGTCTAAATCCATCCTTCCATTTTCTTTTTTCTGTTCTAAATCACCAAAGAAGAAGAATAAATAAGACGATATTATATATGTCGAAATCGAAAGGAATGTCATGTTTGAAGAAAGTTACATTGGATGTCGTTCGAAATGATATTTAATTCTGAAAATGATAGAACAGAAAGTTGGTCGTCATACTATAATTTTGGGACACGGATAATTAAGTGTGTTTAGGTGCATTCCAATGTTCCATATTTTAGGGAAGATATGCTACATTATTAGCTTTAGGAAAAAGGAATGCAGAATCGAGTGGTAGACTTTGAGTGTAATTACACAGTATTAGAATGTTTGTCATGCCAAGTTTTACTTGCTTCCCAAATAATTATTCAGTCAGCATGAAATTATGTGTAATTTTTGGAGATTAATTACACTAATTAACTTTTATGGGGGTGAAAATTTCTAGTAATTACATTGTATAATTACGAGGTGATCTTTTAAATTCTTTTTATTCTTATATTTTATTTTAAAAAAATAATATTTTTTATACTCTATCTCTTCCATTTCAAATATATAAAAAAATACTAGTAAAATGTAATATCTCTTGCATATTTGTCAAACATTAAAATTTATTTACTTATCCATCTGAAAAAATTATTTGATTTTACTTATTAACATTATCTAAAAATAAAAGTTTAAATATATAATTGTAACGACCCGATCGGTCGTTTTGAGCATTTGCATTCATTTGGGTAGATTGAGGTCATGAATAGTTCAACTGGTGTATTATGATTTGCGTGTATCATCAATTTTGATTTTCAAGTGGTTCAGGATTGATTTGGAAGAATGATTCTGTCACGACCCCAAATCCCGGTCGTGATGGCGCCCAACACAACTACTAGACAAGCCTGACCATTTACTCTCTCAACCCGAGCATGAAGCTCAAAACCAATTTATTTAATAATTTTTTTAAAAGCAGTGCAGCTATAATTTTTAACTAACAAAATAACAATATCAACATCCCAATTCGGACCACAAATGGCCCCTCAAAATCCAAATTTAAAGCTTTTGCTCCAAGCCCTAATTTCTTATCATTTTGCTATGTTTTCAAGAATTTCAAAGATGATTCTTCAATAAAATCATGTATTTAACTCATAAAACTTACCTCCAATGATTCCCAGTTGAAACCCCTTCAATTCCCGTCTAAAAGCTCTCAAGTTTTGCTCAAAAATGGTGAAAATATGTTTGGTTCGCGGATGAATAAACATTCTGCCCAGAATTTTTCGGAAGTACTGTTCACCCCGTGTTACTGTTCATCCGTATGTACTATTCACGGATACTGTTACGGGTACTGTTCACGGATACTGTTACGGTACTGTTCACGGATACTGTTACGGGGGTTACTGTTCATGTATACTGTATACGGGTATTGTTCACGCAAGTGCGATCACTGTTCACACGTACGAAAAATGCAGAAATTGCCCAGAAAATTGCAGCAGCTTTCCTTTTCACTAAAAAGGCTCTAACTCCATCATACGAACTCGGAATTAGACGATTCTTGTTCCTATGAGTCACAAATAATAATACGACCACAACCCTTCAATCGAAACTGAATTAAGAGCATATTTGCCCTGTTCAATACCCATTTCGCTCGTTAAAAGCATGAGGTATAACTCTTTCATTTGAGTCATTTTCATGAATTGGTATGTACGGACTCGTGGCGAGACGAGGATTCCGAAAATATAAATTTCAAAATTTTTTGGGACGTGGGCCCCGGGCCCGAGTTTTGCCAATTTCGTATTTTTGGATATTTTTCGAGTTCTTTCGATTGGGTTATGTCCCATTAGCTCATTGTAACGTATTCTTTATGATTTTGGGCAGATTCGACGCGCAAAGAAGTGAATTCAAGAGGCAAGGGCATAGCAGACTAATACCGCGATCGGTTTGAGGTGAGTAATAGATGTAGATGATGACCATAGGGTTTGAAACCCTGGTACATCACATTGTGACGCTATGATGAGGCGAGACACGTACTCCACGGCGAGTGCGGATTCGATTGTTCTTGAACTGGTTGGTGATTTGGGGAGATCTATGAATTGCTTTTCTGTGCTGTGAGATGTCATGATTTGTTAGATATAGGTACATGTGGTACGGTTCTGTTGAGGATTCGTAGAGAAAGTCGAGCGGGAAGAGTAATTGAGTGTCGCTCGGTAAAGGGAGAATTGATTATGACCTTTCGGGGTGGATTCATATGTTCTATTTTATGATGTGAGGCGTGGTCTCAGCCTTTTGTTGTTAGGATGGTTTTGGTGGTTTTCTGGCAGGTGGATGTGCCCAATTACAAAGGAAACTCTGCCAAAATTTTTGAAAAATTTGGGACTTAGTAAAAATTTTGTCGCCTAAAAAGTGGGCTTAAGAGTTATGTGAGTGAATGCAAGAATTGAAGAAGAGTTAAAATTTCAGATGATTCGTGTTTTCGCGAGCTTAGGATGGAGTGAGTTTAATCTCATCATGGTCTTACGGCAGCAATAAAGTATATGTGTTGTGATATATATGGCTTCGAGCTAAGTTGGGGAGCTTGCCATTGATTAGTTGATTGCGCAGTTATGTGCTATGTTGGTTCTGTCTTAAAGTATACTGGCGAACCAGTTCTGGTTGCAGAAATTGAGCTGAGAATGGCACGAGCGAAGAAAATTTTGACAAAGATGTCATGAAGTCGGATAAGCAGGAAAGAAGTTTCGATTTTTAAGGTAAATTGGTATTGTCTTCAGCATCACTTGAGAACGATGTTGCACAGAAAGGGCTTTGCGCCCTGGTTAATTATGCTTGATCGCTTTTCAGCATTAATTCGATCGGTGGTTTGGAGGTGCTCCCCAAATATTATTGCGGTAGGTTGTGGGAGTTTGTCCCACTGGAAGATTATATAAGTGTGGCATGTAGTCCCTTGACTGATTAAAGATGTAAACCAAGTATGAAGGTTGTGATGGTTGATTCGAGATAATCGTTAGAGTCATTAATGAACGCGAATAGATGTGATTTCGGCTGATTAGAGAGCTCATATCGAGGTTTGGCTCAAAAAAAATCTGTTGTGGTATTATTCAAGAAGAAAATGGCTTCGCGTATGGGTGACCTGAGGAATGGATGCGGTTATCGCGTGTTTTATATACCGTGGGCAGTATATTAAGGTATTGAAATAAGATTTTATCTAACAGGAGATTTTCTATCGATATTTTGGTTGTCGTGGGCAGCTGTTGTGAATGGAAGTTATAGCTGCACTGCATTTAAAAAAATTATTAAATAAATTGGTTTTGAGCTTCATGCTCGGGTTGGGAGAGTAAATGGTCGGGCTTTCCTAGCAGTTGTGTTGGGCGCCATCACGACCGGGATTTATGGTCGTGACAGATTCTCAACTAGAAAGCTTTAAGTTGGAAGAATTGACCAACTTTGACTTTTGTGTATTTGACCTCGGATAGGAGTTTTGATGGATTCATTAGGTCCGTATGGCAATTTTGGACTTCAGCGTATACCCGAATTTGTATTTGGATGTTTCTAGAGGGTTTCGACACGATTTGACGAAAGTTGGCAATTTAAATGTTTGAAAAGTTCATAGGTTTGATGGGGAGTTGACTTCGATGTTATCGGCTTCTATTTGTTATTTCGGAAGTTCGAATATATTCGTTTTGTCATTTGAGACTTGTGTGCAAAGTTTGGTTGGATTCCGAATTGGTTAGGCTTGGATCGGGCGTTTGGTCGATGTTTGAAGTTTACGAACTTAAGAGATTGATCTTGATTGAAGATTCGTGGTTTTCATATTATTATGTGTGATTTGAGGCCTCGAGTAGGTCCGTGTTATATTTTGAGACTTGTTGGTATGTTCGGACGGGGTTCCGAAGGGCTTGGGTAAGTTTCGGGGGTGGTTTTAAAATATTTTTAGGCGCTTTTCAACTGTTGATTTTCAAAAACTTGTTGCGACCAAAACACTCACGCAAGTGCACGTGATCGTCAAGTAATAAAGTAGTGAGTAGAGTATCGTTCCCACGAAGACTTGTGATTAACTATTGACTGATTCAAACTCAATTAACTTATCGATCCAAGAGATTTTTCACAAAATATAGTCGTCTCTAATATACTACCCAAAAATATCAATTAATGGAATAACTAGAATAATCAACCAAACAAATAGCAATTTTGAATAACAATCAGTAGGAAAGCATATTCCAGGGTCACGGGCTAGATAACAATCGTTTTGCGTTCTTGGCCTAAAATAACTAATTGATTTATCTGGATTTTGATTGACAGGGTTGATATTACTCATAAGAATCTGTCGAATCCTTACTCGCCTATTCAATTTAACTTAATGCCTATATGTCTATGGAATTAAGATTAACAAGAATGCATTTATAAATCCTGTATTTCAACCAAGCAAGGCAATTAGGTATATGTCTATCCTAATTGCGAATCCATTCCCCGATGCCCAGGTTCAAGAACTTGCTCTATTTAATTCTATATGCAATCTAGAGTTCCCACTTTTGAGTTCAACTATAAATTCGTAGATAGTATTTCACTGTTAGCTACTCAGTAAAATAATTAAGAACAAAATTAAATAAACAACCCACTATGATAAAATCTACTTCGTTAGATTAAACCTCAAACAACAACGTTCATGTGTTTACCCATGACCCTAGAATAATAGTGTTCTCAGCCACTCATGTTCATACAATCATCAAAAATAATATTTTCTAGCTTACAATCAATGAGTATTAGAAAAGAGATGGAACAATCGTACAATTCCGTGCTCCCAAGTGTTTTGCACCTTTGTTTTCTCTCCAAAATCACGTTCCCCCCCCCCCCTTCAAAATAGGTTTTAGGATGGATTTTATACGTGTTGGATATGTTTAGGGCCGACTAAATCAAGTCCCGGGTAAAATAGGCTAAAATTCACGTAATCGGCACCCAACCTGGCGCCTGGCACCATCCTTAGCGCCCCAATTTTTCGCACACTGTTTCTGGCGCCACAGGTGGCGCCAGGCGCTGCCTGTGGCACCCAACTGGCCAATTTTTTGATTTTGTACGTTTTAGCTTCAAATCTTGCACGTTTTGCACCCACTTGCTCCTGAATCATTCCAACAGGTAAAAACACTTCAAATTAATATGATTCATAGCATTTAACATCCCAAATTCACGTAACAAGAATAAAATATGAGGCTATATACATAAAAATATATATACTTTAAGCTGAACATCAACACCCCACACTTAGACTCTTGCTCGTCCTCGAGCAGTGGGATAATCTAATAACCCCCAGCTACGTACCAAGTTAAATCCTAGAGGAGTACCTTAACTTTTTAACCCCACACCATACCCTTGACCCCAATTAATACCGGCACACAAGCATGAACACACAAAATTTTACATTCTTCCCGTTTCAGCATACCCAAGTAGAATATTTCAATTCAATAAATTCCATCAACCTATTCATCACCACCCAACCTCAACACTCGGCTTGCAACTACTAAGCACCCTCAGTTCATGCACTCACCCAACAAGAAAGTTTACAACATTACGAATCATTCATGAGATCATGTGCCCTCACCAACAAACAAAGAGTGAATATAGACTAGTCCACACATTCAAATATGCTTTTGAAAATAATTTAAGGACATCACACAATTGAACCAAATTCGCTCACTCCAACAAAGAATTCATATGCATCCCGCGGTCGTACCATAAGCTTGCCCGTAGTATATATCTCTGATAATTTAAGCTAGCCGAATATAGGATCAATTAGGACTTTAAGGTTGTAATGTAGGCTAAGGGACGAGTATGATACATTTAGAAATAGTGTCTAACCCTCCTAAGCACTTTAATACACTATATTCACAATTCAAGCACATATTCTTCTCAACCAATTCACTTGCCATATACAACATAGCGCTCTTTTCAATTAAGCACTTCTATATTTCCACTAGCACAAATCATTAAGAATTTGAGGTGTGCATTTTTTTCCCATTATTTGACTATCATATTTTCTTTCTTTCTTTTCTTCACACACTCCATACATTAAGGTTCATTGGCTAGTGACTTTTGATTTAAACTTTAGTGCACCAACTAGCCCTTCCATGGTTCCACTAGAAAGCTACTCCCCAATCTCTAACCTTACTTATTTTAGCGACTAAGTGCCTTAGGAGGTAAAGGTTCAATCAATATCAAATTAAGAACAAAATAGGGGTATGACTTGTAATGTGGGTGCCAAAAGAAAGGTCTATAGGCTCAAAGGGGCTAGCAACGGAAAATTTTATTTTTATCTGACAAGCACATCCATGATCAAGAAAGAAAATGCCTACGTCATCTCCTATATTAGCACAACTTACAATTTCACTTCAATTAACACACGGGGCAAGTTCTAGACTACACAGGATAGCATAAAAAATCACGAATCCTCACACACACGTTGCACATGACTCAATCAAGAAGGTTATGTTCAACTCTCAAGTCAAGCAAGCACAATTAAATGAGAAAATTAAGCAATATTGCACTATGCGGCCTACAAGTCAAAAAGCTGAGAAAAGGCGTCACAAAATAGGCTATTTACTTTACTTAGGCTTCACAATTCAAACCAAATACACGGAAAAATAGAATGTATGTTATAGCCTAATGTGCTAGCATCAACCATGTCAATGAGTATCTCAGAACGACTCAATTTCTTCCTAAACTACTCCTAAAATGCTCTGTTTGAGATACGTCCTTGGAAAAGAACCGGTGCCGAAAGAAAAACCAAGGAATAATACGTAGCTATTCAAAAAAAAATTATAAACTAAAAGAAAAACAAAAATCTTTTTGATATTTTTAAATCAGACTTTTATTCCTCAAGAAAACTGTCCAAAAGATCCATCGTCGGGAAAAGTTCGAGCTTTTTTATATATATTTTTTGTTTTTTATTCCTTTTTTTCATTTAAAGCAACTAATACTAAACTAGACCGACTAAACTAGAACTACTAAAAGAAACAAAACAAAAATAGTTAATACAAAATATACAACTACAACACAGGTAGTATTCCTCCCACCCGACACTTGAACTATGTATAGCCCTCGATGTAAGTAAAAGTGACAAACGGAGTAGGGTGAAAAGAAAAACTCCCTATCAATCAGAGTCCACTCCCCCCAGCAGTGGTGGGGCCGTCATCATCCGGTCTGAAAGGCACCAAACTCATGGGCCCTGTGGCACCATTTCCATCTCATCCTCAGTATCTGAGCCTTTGGCAGAGTTGATGTCCTCAGACGAGTGAACGGGGTTGCCAAGTGCAATCCCCAATATCTCCTTTTACGCGCTGGATAAGTCATTGCGCAAATGCGTGCGCTCCGCATCTGTAATGCCAGCCCTACTCATGAGTAGGTTCAACGAATTATAAATGTATATGTTGAAGTTTTCCTATCGCTCCATCCGAGTAGAGGGCATGAGTTTGGACGAATTCTCCACCACAGATGTAATGTCCATAAGCCCAGCCGGAGCCTCCACCACCTTATCATGTCCGGGGTACTCTCGCACTCTGCGAGATATCATATACTGGGTAAGTAAATTGCCAAAGAAGAACCGCCGAATCTGGCGCCCAAACCTTGTGTGCTCCATCTCATTGAGCATGATCTTAGCTATATTAATTGCTCTACCGGTCATCAAGGAGAAGATGAGACACACTCGAGCTCGAGTGTAGTCACTGCTGTGCTTACCCGGCATTAGTATCGCCTGCACAAAGTTCTGCCACACTTTGGCAGCATTGCTGAAGTCTGAGCGAACCATAGAGAGGTGTTTGGTGGTGCCCTACTTCCGTATCCACTTAGCATTGGAATCTACGCCACAAAGAGTGTGACGTATGAGCTTATATTTTGGCCTTTCGATCAAGCTTTGGAGTCTCCTTGGGTCTGCATTCTCAACCCCCAAATATTCATACAAATACTCTCTGCCCATCGGTACATCTTTTCCTCTTACACGTGAAGTGCACTCTTTGTAATCCCAGTTAGCATACAGTTCCGAACCATGCTCAGGTTGGCATGCCCCGGGCATTCAAAGAACTTGGTCATCTTTAGAGCTCGCAGCCTATCAAGTATCTACGGGAATTTCCTCCCTAAGGCTTCGGTGTTAATCCCCATCTCAGAAATATACGTCCAGAAGACATGAAGTCCCTGTGCCATGCAATAGCCTCATCATCGACCAAATCCAAATGAGGCCTTGGCCTCGCTGGCACGGGCTGAGATCCTTCGGCGACCTGCTTGTCTTTGGGCTGCCGTGAAGAGCTTTCACCTTGCTTGTGCTTTTTAGGCACATGAGAAGTGGTAGAAGACCTGCCAATGCCTTTGCCTTTGATAGCGCTATCACGGGCCATAGTATCCTGCAACACAAGTAAACATGAATGTGAGAATGGTTCAAGAAATATGCCTAAGGTTGTAGTGCAAGTCATGAAATGACCCCACACTTAAAACCGAAGGCACAACTACAAGTGTTGCACCTCAAAGCTATGGGTACTCAAGACTTCCCCAAGCTATACGAGAATGATTGATCATGGCAACATGAATTCACAATAAGGTAAGCAAAAAGGCATATGGTATGCACCTTTTACAAATATTAGACTATACTAAATTAGGATAACTTACAAGATTCTACAACATACAACATATAAGATCAATGGTGTAAAAACATGTTCTTCATCAAGGGCACATCCCCTAGTATGTAAAAGTATCCCTACACACCCCACACTTAGCCCGAATGCATACACAATTGCATCCGGTTACTCAGACTTCACCGGTGCACCAAAAATCCTCTTTCAAGCATTTAAACAAACACAATGTGGGCATGAAGTGTGTTCTTATAATTCAACAATGGTAGACATGGTGGCCCTCCCAATTTTCAACGAAGTAGAGGGACTTCTAGTTTACTACTCTGTATACACATTAAACACACAATTTTCGACCATAACGAATCACCCACCATAAAAAATTCATAAGAACTACATGGGAAAAACTATGGGGAATTAGGGCTCTTGGGAATTGGATTATTAGTTATCTACTAGTTAAAACACACAAGAAATAGACGAGAAGAAGAAGAAATACCTGGAAAAGGAGTGCAAGAGAGAAGGAGAAATTTTGGAAAGGAATTTTCGTGAGGTTTGAAGGAGAGGAAGCGGGCAGAGCAGTAGCTTCTCAGGTTTTTTAAAAATTTGGATTGTTTGTGTTTGGGTGAGTTTGGGAAGGGATATGGGTATTAGTATTAGTGCAAGTGGGTATTTGGGTTGGGTTAAATGGATATGGGTTAATAATCAAATAAATAACAAAAAAAGAATTTTTTTTTATACTTACCTGACCCCCAGCTGGGCACCTGGTGCTCTGCCTGGCGCTGGGGGATTAATTTGCCACTGGTTTTGTGCCCCAGGCAGAGCTGAGCGCTGTTCACGTTAATTTTTTTTGACTAAACATCCCGATCCCCCGAGCCTTATATATACCCAATTTACGTGTCCTACACTATTACATCTAAAATTTCTAGACCTATAAAGAAAATGCAATACTATACCTATTCTAAAATAAAAATTACGAAGTTAAACTAGGAAAGCAATAAAAAAATTGGGTTGCCTCCCAATGAGCGCCTGATTTAACGTCGCGGTATGACTCAACACATTTTTAAGAATCCTCCAAGTCCATCGAGGTCTTGTGACGTGCAATGTCACCACCCCAATAATATTTTATCGTCTGGAAATTTACCAAAAAAGTTACCACTTGACCTCATATCCTGCAATTCCACAGCTCCATGAGGCCTCACACTTACCACAATGAAAGGACATACCCAGTGAGACTTAAGCTTTCCGGGGAAAAGCTTCAACCTCAAATTGAACAAAAGAACTTCTTGCCCCGACTCAAACTCTCGATGTTGGATGTGCTTGTCATGCCACCTCTTAGTCTTTTCTTTATACAATTTGGCATTTTCATATGCGTGCAATCGAAACTCATCAAGCTCGTTGAGTTGCAACAACCTCTTCTCACCAGCTAAGTCCATATCTATATTCAGCTTTTTAATTGACCAATAGGACTTGTGTTCAAGCTCGATGGGCAAGTGACATGCCTTACCATAAACTAATTTATACAGAGAAGTACCTATGGGAGTCTTGTATGCAGTTCGATATGCACATAATGCGTCGTCTAGTTTCCCGACTCAGTCTTTTCTATTTCCACTCGTAGTTTTCTCCAAAATCTGCTTTACCTCTCTGTTAGAAACTTCCACTTGACCACTCGTTTGGGGGTGATAGGCAGTGGAAACCTTGTACTTAACTCCATATTTTGCCTGAACATTATTCAACAATTTGTTGCAGAAGTGAGTTCCTCCATCGCTTATCAACACTCTAGGAGTACCAAAGCGTGTGAAGATGTGCTTCTTTACAAAGCTCACCACTAACTTTGCATCATTAGCGGGAAGAGCAATGGCCTCCACCCATTTAGACATGTAATCGATCGCCACCAAGATGTACTTGTGACCATTAGAGTATAGGAATGGTCCCATGAAATGATCCCCCAAACATCAAAAAGCTCTACTGCCAGTATATTATACAAAGGCATCTCATGCTTCTTCTTGATCGTTCCGGTTCTTTGGCATCTGTCACACATTTTAACAAAGGCATGTGCATCCTTAAACAATTTTGTCCAATAGAAACCTGATTATAGAATTTTCTGGGCGGTTCTATCTCCACCGTGATGTACTCCGTATGGCGAAGCATGATAGTCATGCAATATTGCATTCATCTCTTCCTCAGGAACACATCATTGCACCAACTGATTTGTGCATAGCCTTTCTCACATCATGTAGGGAACTTCTTCTATTATCGGGTGTCAATTATGGTGGTGTCACCCCACTTGCAATAAAATTCACATAATCTGCATACCGCGGGTCTTAACTTGAGGTGATTGCCATTAACTATTCATCAAAAAATGTTTCTTTGATTGACCCCCCTTCAGCTACATGGCTCTAATTTTCTAATCTGGACAAGTGATCAGCCACTTGATTCTCTGTCCTTTTGCGATCTCGGATCTCTAAGTCAAACTCTTGCAAGAGGAGAACCCAACGAATCAGCCTCGGCTTGGCATCTTTCTTCTCAAACAAGTATCTGATAGTTGAATGATCTGTGTAGACGATGACTTTGGTCCCCACTATATAGGATCTGAGCTTGTTAAATGCCCACACCACTAAAATCAACTCTTTTTCAGTAACTGTGTAGTTCATCTGGGCTGGATTCAGAGTTTTGCTCGCATAGTAGATGGAGTGAAAGATTTTATTTCTCCTTTTCCCCAAAACAGCTCCAATAGCTATGTCACTCGCATCGGACATCAACTCAAACGGCTGCTCCTAATCTAGAGCAATGATAATTGGTGCAATCACTAACCTTCCCTTCAGCTCCTCAAATGCTTTCAGATAGGCATCATCAAATTTGAAAGAGACATCTTTCTCAAGCAACCTGCACAAGGGAGAGGAAATTTCCGAAATATCTTTAATGAAACGACGTTAAAAACCTGCATGGCCCAAGAAACTGTGAATGCCTTTGACGGACGTTGGTGGGGGAAAATTTTCAATTGCTTCCACCTTTGC
The DNA here is from genome assembly GCA_026770625.1 of Nicotiana glauca. Taxonomy (NCBI): domain Eukaryota; kingdom Viridiplantae; phylum Streptophyta; class Magnoliopsida; order Solanales; family Solanaceae; genus Nicotiana; species Nicotiana glauca. The sequence continues at coordinate 555,256 of MU689470.1, read as the reverse complement.
TTTGTCCACATGCAAACCATTTTTGGACACCTTGTGCCCCAAAACTATACCTTCACGTACCATGAAATGGCACTTTTCCCAGTTTAGCACCAGGTTCGTCTCTTCACGTCTAGCAAGTACTTTATCAAGATTCATTAAACAGTTATCAAAAGAGCACCCAAGCATGGAAAAATCATCCATGAACACTTCTACAAATCTTTCATCCATGTTAGTAAAAATAGCCATCATACACCTTTGAAAAGTCGCAGGTGCATTACAGAGACCAAAGGGCATCCTCTTGAACGCATACATGCCACACGAACACGTAAATGTGGTTTTGTCTTGGTCTTCTGGAGCTATAGAAATCTGATTATACCCCGAATAACCATCTAAGAAATAATAGTATTCCTGGCCAACTAATCTATCAAGCATTTGATCAATAAAGGGGAGAGGGAAGTGGTCCTTTTGGGTGGAATTGTTCAATTTTCTATAATCTATGCAAATCCTCCAGCCAGTGATAGTTCTTGTGGGAATCAAATAATTATTTTCATTAACCACTACAGTCATCCCCCCTTTCTTAGGTACACATTGAATGGGGCTTACCCATTTGCTATCCGATATTGGAAATACAATACGTTCATCAAGCCACTTAATCACTTCTTTTCTTACCACTTCTTTCATAATTGGATTTAACCGGCATTGTACTCTACACTTGGCTTGTGTCCGTCCTCCATGAGGATTTTATGCATGCAAGAAGCTGGACTAATGCCCTTAATGTCAGACATTGTCCACCCAAGTGCTTGCTTGTGCTCACGTAACACTCTCAATAGCTTCTCTTCCTGCAATTTGGACAAGTCAGAAGAAACAATAATATGTAAAGTGTCAGAGTCACCCAAATACGCATATTGAAGGTGAGGAGGCAGTGTTAAAGCTCCAATTTTAGAGCCTCCTCAATTGATGGATTTGGAGGAGGCCCATCTGGCCTATTCAGGGGCTCAAAGGGGTGTATCCCCTGCATGTAAGCACAAGATGTATCTAGTATATGCATCATCTCCTCAACCTTATCATCAATCACCAGGCGATCGAACAACATAAGTGCTTTCTCTAGAGAATCGTCTAGATATACACTCGTGTCAAGAATTTGCTTGTCCACCTCAACAACAGATATCATTGAGAGATCCTCATAGTGACAAGGAAGTTGGATAGCTTTGTAGAAATTAAAAACTGCTTCAAAATCATTTTTCCCTCTCTTATTTTGATAATTGCATCACCCGTAGCCAAGAAAGGTCTTCCCAATATGATTGGAACCAGTTCATCAGCCTCATAATCTAATATAATAAAGTTCGCAGGAAATATGAACTTCCCAATTTATAGCAATACATCTTCAATCACTCCCTGCGGGTGTGCTATAGACCTATCAGCCAGCTGCAACATCACAGTAGTTGGTCTTGGAGCTCCCAAACCCAATTTCTTGAACAAGGATAAGGGCATCAGATTTATGCTCGCCCCCAAATCGCAAAGAGCACGACCCACATCAATATTACCAATTCGCACAGGGATGGTGAAGCTGCCAAGATCCTTAAGCTTTTGAGGGAGCTTGTTTTGGACCCTTGAAGTGCACTCCCCAGTAAGTGTAACTGTCTCAAATTCAGTCAATCTTGTCTTGTGAGCCACTATATCTTTTATGTACTTAGCATACTTTGGAATTTCACAAAGTACATCAACGAGTGGAATATTTAATTGAACCTGGCTGAATATAGAGAGAAATTTGCTGAACATGCGATCATCATTCTTTTTCTGCATTCTCTGGGAGAAAGGTGGTGGTGGCCTTGTAGCCTCCACTGGCTCTGGGATTGCATCAGTATTCTTTGATTCATGTGTCGCCTTAGGAATCAACTCCCCCTCGGGTATGGGCTTGTATTTTCTTTTCTTTGGCACTTCCTCTAGCTCCCTCCCATTTCTGAGTGTAACTGCATTCACTTGAGGATTCTTCTCTGTATCACTAGGGAGAGCGCCTGCAGGTCTAGTGTTTTGATTTGTTGCTAACTTCCCTATTTACCTTTCAAGATTTCTGAAATCGGTCCTGAGCTGCTGATTGTCAAGAAACAACTTCTTTATCAAATCATTTGTACTCTCTTCCATTTGTTGGGGTGGCTTCTAAGGTTGATTGAAATTCCCTTGGGGTCTATAATAATTCTGATTCGGCTAATTTCCACCCTATGAGAAGTTGGGATGATTCTTCCAATTTGGGTTGTAAGAGTTCCCGTATTGTGCATGCTGATTCGTTGGACCTCTGCTCTGTTGCCCCACATAGTATATGGATTCAGGATTCGTGGGGCACATGTCACTCATATGATTGCCGCCATATAGTTCGCAACAAATAGATATTTGTTGTAAATGTCGCATCGGTTGAGGTTGCTGCATTTTCATTCTATTCATCTGATTTTCCAATTTTGCTACATTAGCTCTCATGGTTGAAAAGTCATCGAGCTCAATCATCCCGGCTGCTTTCTGCTTAATTGCCTTTCGTAAATCACCATCACCTTTCCAATTATGATCATTAGCAGTGAAGTTATTTGGAAAGAGTTGTATTTCACTGTACGGTCTAGCCATGCAACTACCCCCACAAGATGAATCATGATTCATCTTTGATGCATCATCTAACCCATAAACGAAAGTGTGACCCAATACCTCGTCAGTGCGATAATGATGTGGACAGTCTCTAAGTAGCTTCTTGTATCTTTCCCATGCTTGACAAAGTGTTTCGCCATCCCATTGTTCGAACCCAAGAATCCGACTCCTCAATAAATTTGTCTTCTTAGTGGGGAAAAACTTGATTAATAATTTCCTTGCTAGATCATCCCAAGTGCAGATTGAGTTCGCGGGCTCCTTCTGCAACCATTCCTTAGCTTCCCCGAGCAGTGAAAAGGGGAAAAGTGTCAGCCTGACATAGTCCTTGGAAATGTTCGGATAATTGTAAGTGTTCGTAATTTCCAAGAAATTCTGAATGTGCCTCTACGGGTCTTCATGAGATTGACCCACATATTGCCCTGTGGGCTGGGTCAGTTGCACCATGTATTGTTTGAGTTCAAAGTGCCCTGTGATATCAGGCTTCACAATAGCCCAAGTCATATTAGCAAGACTGGGCCTTGCGGCTTCAATCAGCGCACACTCCTCATTCCCTACCATCTCTATTGGCTGTGGTTGAACTACTATGTCCAACTCTCTTTCAATTCTGGTTCTAGCATCTACTTCCCTCCTCAATCTATGAAGTGTTCGTTTAATTTCAGGATCAAGAGGAAGGAGATTTTTTGCGCTTCTATTCCTCCGCATTCAAGAGAAGACCCTGTGTTAACACAAACAAGGTAAACTAAAAATTAAAGCTTGAACAAATAACTAATAACAGCTTAACTCAGTCAAGTAGCTAATTTCTAAGTTCCCGGCAACGACGCCAAAAATTTGTTGCGACTAAAACACTCACGCAAGTGCATGTGATCGACAAGTAATAAAGTAGTGAGTAGAGTATCGTTCCCACGAAGACTTGTGATTAACTATTGACTGATTCAAACTCAATTAACTTATCGTTCCAAAAGATTTTTCCCAAAATATAGTCATCTCTAATTTACTACCCAAAAATATCAATTGATGAAATAACTAGAATAATCAACCAAACAAATAGCAATTTCGAATAACAATCAGTAGGAGAAAATATTCCAGGGTCACGGGCTAGATAACAATCGTGTTGCTTTCTTGGCTTAAAATAACTAATTAATTTATATGGATTTTGATTGACAGGGTTGATATTACTTATAAGAATCTGTCGAATCCTTACTCGCCTATTCAAGTTAACTTAATGCCTATATGTGTATGGAATTATGATTAACAAGAATGCATTTATAAATCCTGTATTTCAATCAAGCAAGACAATTAGGTATATGTCTATCCTAATTGCGAATCCATTCCCCGATGCCTAGGTTCAAGAAATTGCCCTATTTAATTATATATGCAATCTAGATCTCCCACTTTCAATTTCAACTATAAATTCGTAGATAGTATTTTACTGTTAGCTACTCAGCAAAATAATTAAGAACAGAATTAAATAAACAATCCAATATGATAAAATAAACTTTGTTAGATTAAACCTCAAACAACAACGTTCATGTTTTACCCATGACCATAGAATAATAGTGTTCTTAGCCACTCACGTTCATAAAATAATAAAAAATAATATTTTCAAGCATACAATCAATGAATATTAGAAAAGAGATGGAAGAATCGTACAATTCCGTGATCCCAAGTGTTTTGTTCCTTTGTTTTCTCTCCAAAATCACGTTCCCCCCTTCAAAATAGGTTTTATGATGGCTTTTATACGTGTTGGATAGGTTTAGGGCCGAGTAAATCCAGTCTCGGGCAAAATAAGCTAAAATTCACGTAACTGGCACCCAGCCCGGTGCCAAGCGCCATCCTTAGCGCCCCAATTTTGTGCACACTGTTTCTGGCGCCATAGGTGGTGCTAGGCACTGCCTGTGGTGCCCAACTAGCCAATTTTTTGATTTTGTTCGTTTTAGCTTCAAATTTGCACGTTTTGCTCCCAAATCATTCCTACAAGTAAAAACACTTCAAATTAATATAATTCATAGCATTTAACATCCCAAATTCACGAAACAAGAATAAAATATGAGGCGATATACATAAAAATATATATACTTTAAGCTGATAATCAAGTGTACATCACGATCGCCGAGACTAGGACGCGATCGTGAAGAGTATAATGAAAAAGTTGGACCTATGAATTGCGTTCGCGAAGGAAGCTTTGCGTTCACAAAGAAGAAATTTTGTTGTCACTGAACTGACCTTGGGAGCTTATATCTTGCAATCAATAAGAAATTTAAGGTGATCTAAAAATAAAAGTTATAGCCCTTTGTGTCTAGATTTTACAAAATCAAACCATTTGGAATTTTTATTTTTGTACAAGATGTTATAGCCGTTACACTAGAGGCTGTTTAGAAGAGTTGAACAAGTTAATTTGAATTTTCGTCGTGATCACTGAGGTTCTTGGCTGCAATCGCGAAGGGTGTAAATTATGCTTGGCATTTTGTGAACTGCGATCACGAGGTTGTTGACCGCGATTGCATCGCAAAGAAGTACGACTGACAGTGTATTAAAATATCTAATTTCGGGATTTTGAGTTTATTTTCTTCACTTTTTGAGTTCTTGGAGCTCAGATTTGAGCGATTTTGGAGAGGATTTTCATCATATAGATAGGGGTAAGTTTTTTTGATTCAGTATTGTTTATATTTCATGATTCCATCTTTGATTTTGGCATTTGATTGATGGTTCTAAAAGAAAATTGAGGATTTTGTCTAAACTTTTTTTTAAAGTGGACAATTGGGTTTTGAACCTCGATTCACAATCGGATTTGGGTGAAATTAGTATAGTTAGATTCGTATTCGAATGTGTTGTCAAATTTTTTGAGTTTGTCGGGTTTCGAGGTCCGGGCCTAGGTTGACCTTTTGGTTGACATTGAGTATTTGATTAAAGATACGACCTTTTATCATTTGGGATTGATTCTTATGGTATTATTTGAAGATTTTGAGTTGAATTTGGCTAGTTTCGAGTCATTTGGAGATCGATTTGTATGGGATGACACTTCTAATGTATCGATTTGGCTTGTTTGAAGTAAGTGCGTTGCCTAACTTTTTAGGTGAATTTTTTCTACTAATTAATACTGTTTGCTACATGGGAGGGGGAGGGGTGAGGGATGATACATATGCAAGGTGACAAGCCTATATGCATGTGCTGGGGTTATCTATACTCGGGGTTTATCATATGATCCTTTGTGCCTTGTTGGACTATGTGAATTTCTTCCCTCATATTTTACTTGACTTCTATGATAATATGCATGCAAATTTCTATGTTTGAAGCCATGTTTCAGCTTATTATAACTTGATTAAATTTGACGGACTTTCTGTGGAACTATTGACGCGCTAAATTTAGTCGTCACTATACCTAATCGCAAGTACATTGCTATGACCATTATTATTGAGATATTTGGGTTCCATACTTGAGTTGAAGATCGCTTTTGAAAATTTTTAATACTTGAACGATAAGGTTCTTAAGTTTTATTGAATTGTTATTGTCTTGAAAGCTGTGATTGATTGTTCACTTGGGTAATTTGCTTAATCACTCTTATTGATGTTATTCACGCTTCAATTGCATATATATTATCATGTGAGGAAGAGTGTAAAGAAGGAGGGGTGATGCCATACCATTTCATATATATCATTATGCACAAAGGATAATGCCGTGCCATCTCATATACATCATTGCACATGAAGGATAATGCCATGCCATTTCATATACGTTATCATGTGAGCAAGAGAGTAAAAGTACAAAGGGGTGATGCCGTGCCATTGCATTTACATTATCATGTGAGGACGAGAGTAAAATCACGAAGGGTGATTTCAAGCCATTATTTTTATATTATCATGTGTTCATGGCACGAAGGGTGGTTTAGTGTAGGCGAGGATGAGAGATATGCATTATATTGTGATATTTTTTCCTTGTGTATATGCTTATACCTTTATCTTGAATTGTTACTGTTGCACCTATATTATCCATGTGACTTGTTGTTGTTGTTCCGTCTTTGTCCCCCACCTTAATTGTTGTCGTAATATCCATGGCTTCTATCTGTTTAGCTTGTCAAAATCATGCTTTCCTTCTTGTTTGTTATATCTACATCTATGCCTTTTCTCGTTTGCTGCACTTTCATCTGAGACTTCTACCATGTTAGTTAGTGAAATTTATGTTCTCCTATCTTAATTTCTATCTTTACTTTTGTGCCTCCCACATAGTCCGTTACCATTGTCCATATACTCTACCTTGTTCCTTATTGCTATCTATGTATTTTTCACTTTGTTGTTACTATTATTTACTTGGTTGGTACTGTTATACATATGCTTGGCAATAAATCGATAAATGCATGAAGTGTATTGACGTACCATTTGATTTGACATACATTCATATATTTTGTGAGGATGAGATAAATGCACGAAGGGCATTGTTGTGCCATTAGATATGATATCTTGAGTACATTCCTCATACTATGAGAGATCATAAATTTACTATGTTGTTTGGTGGCTATCACTCTAAGAAGAGGATTGGTTGTGACATGGAGGAAACTAATTGTGATTTCTTTTAGTAATCATTTATTGCTTTGCATACCTGTTCTTGCATTTCTCTGTATTTCCTAGTATTATTTTTGTTGCAAATTTAATTGAAAAGATTATATTAATGAGTATCTTTTGACTTAATACTTTGCCACTACTTCATAAAGGTTAGTCAAAATACCGAGTATATAGGGTCGATTATACTCGTGCTACACTTCTATACCTTGCATGCAGATCTTGGAGTTGCGTAGCCATAAAAGACGGAGCCTGGCATTGGAGGCGTATTAACATTCTAGACACAAACTACCATTTGTTCGCGATAGTTTAGGATTTATATTTCTATTTATGTAAATTTCAAATAGATGATGTATCCTTTCGCAAACTGAATTTGTAATATTATTTGTTGTGGTCATGACTTTTACTACAAGTCCTTGGGAGGTTGTATAGAATTCAGTCCTTTATTTCTTGCTATGAATAATATGTCATTTTAGTTATCTTGTTTTAGGTTTGGCTTACCTAGCAATAGGGTTAGGTTCCATTATGATCTAGTGGGATTTTAGGTCTGACAAGTTGGTATCGGAGCACTAGGTTCATAGGTTCTACGAGTCATGAGAAATAGTCTAGTAGAGTCTTGTCGATTAGTATGATGACCTCTATAACTATCTTAGAGAGGTCTCAGGGCATTTAGGAAATTTTCCTTCTTCCTTTCCTTATCGTGCGACTCTGTTTCAGCTTGGTGCCTATATCTTTTATTTTTTTATTCACTTGTATGTGATGTTTGATGCTCGGTATTAGGTAGGTGTTGACAATTTGTGATGTTATGGATGGATAACAAAGGGCTATGGATTCTAGATTATAGTTGTGTCATTTCGTTTATCCTTGGAAGGGGGTACAAGAGATTTTTGTATCTGGTTGATGAGTACATACTCAAAAGGATTAGTTAGTTTCCTAGTTGTTGTGACCATGAATGGTGTTGATTTGGGCTAGCTAATAGGGATTTGATGGTGTGTGATTCGTATGAGGCTTATATTTAGTGGAAGGAATATGCTACCACTTCGGAGGGTTTGAAGAAGTTGGTTTGATAGTCACCAGGGTGAGTGTGTACATGGTAGCATCTTTGGATTGTCTTATTACTAGAGTCACATGGATTATGAAGTATTCAGCTATTTTAAAAGTGTGAGATCGGGTCAATTATAAAGGAAGGATGCTATGCGTTACAGACGATGCGTTTTATGGCTTTGATCCTAGTGGGGAAGCCTACCACCGATAGTCGGATTGCACGATCATGTGTTATATTAGTTCTTGGACAAGCATGTGCTTATGGATTGGCTATGATTTGACAAAGGTTTAATAAGGGGTGATTTATAGCAAGGTGGATGACTATCGAAAAGGTTCTATTGAGTTTGAGACTCATAGGTGGTATTTAAGGATTTTTCGGATTTGTGTATGGCTATGACTTGAGATCTATATTAGATGGTGTCTAGACTTGCAGTGCTTCTATATAAAGAATGTTTCTACATAACATTATTAGAGAGATGCATGAAGTGACTTCGGGTTCATAGAAGGCTCCTTTAGAGCGAGCATTTCGAATTGAGTTACTTCTGGATCTGGCACTCTGCAAGACTTGGTAGATTTAAAGGAAATCAGTTCTAATGACTTGATTATGTATTAACAGGTTTTGAGGAATTCATGATGGTTATGGTAATGGTTCAGAGTTTATGACTTCTACGGGTATAGAATGTGTATGCGTGCGACGATGTCCTCTCAGATTGGGTTAAAGAGAAAGTTCTCGGTTGATGAGGTGTTCATCTTGTTTGTCATTCAGAGTTGATTATGAGATTGTACGAGTCAGCATGACAGTGCTGGTGCACCGTATGGGACTGAAAGTTGTGAGCACAAGGTTGCGGTATAATTTTGAAAACAAGGTCATATGGTTTATATGGCATAGATGATTTCAGCTGTTTAAGAGAATGGTGGCACTTATTTGATATCATATGAGAAAAGTGCGCATTATATAAGGTACATTGTGTTTTGACTTGCGGATGCTTGGATAGTGTTATGGTGATCGCTTGGTTTTAGTTGCTGAGGTTCAGGTTTTGCTACGTGGCGGAAGAGATTTATATGTGCATTTTCTATAAGATGAATGAGTATGAGTGATGTACCTACCATTTGAGCAGTAGAGTTGGGATCATGTATGAAGATTTCGTAATTCTTGAGGTTTGGAGGTTGGATGTTCTTACAGGTGGACTATTCCTTAATTATGGATTGTGAAGATATGTTAACTGGATAGTTGATGGTATATGTTATGGATTGGTTACTATGGACTTTTGAAAGGTTATATACCTGTCTGGGAATGATCAGAATTGGTTTGTGGGCTATTTGTGAGCCTAATGAGAATGTGTATTCTATATCAGATCAGGCTGCTTATTCTTATGCAATTGGTACCATGGGCATATCATCCGGTTGAATAGATGTTATCGCGACTTGGTTTATGTTATATTTTTCTTTCTTATGTTAGGACGGGTCATGAGGCTACTTGGTGATTCACACACGTGATGTAATCTTGTTTAGGACTTATGGCAATATGGGCGAGATAGCCTGTCACGACCCCAATTTCCCTCTGTAGGATGTCGTGATGGAACCTCGTCTCTAAGACTATGTATTCCTAACATTCATGAAGAATATAACAGAATTAATCGTTAAAGTCCCAATAACTCAACAACTAATATAAAATAAACTATGCAACTCAGCATATGCCACTTCCTAAAACCCGGTAATAACAAGTCACAAGCTCTACGAATAAGTACTAATCATCCCTATGCAATAATGTGTCTATAAAAGGAAAATAACATGAAGTAGACTAAATAAAGGGGGACTTCGAGGCCTGCAGACGCCGACAGGTATACCTTGAAGTTTTCGAAGCTGAACTCGTCTCACTAGTGCCTGGACTAGCAGGAGATAACTGGATCTACACAAAAGGATGTGCTGAAGCATAGCATGAGTACACCAGAATGGTACCCAGTAAGTGCCAAGCCTAACTTGGGTAGAGTAGTGACGAGGTAAGGTCAAGGCCCTACTGGAATAAATAAGAAATAGAATGAGTGATTAACAATGGAATAATAATAACAATAGAAATGAAACAAGTAAGAAATATACAAAAATTAACTACAGTGAACTAAGGCAACTAATGCAATCACGGAAGAAAACAAGGAATATTATGCCAAGGAAACGAAACAACCAAACACAAGTGAAGTAAGAGAGGATTATCAACAAGAGTTACTATCGAGGTACTGCCTCATAGTCTCAAATCACAGAACAGTTCACAATCTTTACTATATCACTTTGGAAGCCTTGCATTTAGTTTTGAAAATTATTTTTCCCGAAACAGCTTCCTAAGTTTTAGCTTACCTTATCACACCATGTGGCTTCAAATATTTCCCCTACTAGCAACATGCGTATCAATCTCACTTTATCTCACCACATGCATTTCAACCCCAAAACCTTATACTACCGCATGTGTATCAATATCACATTGTATCACAAATCGCACTTCAAGTGCCCAATATCAGAACTTGCCAAAGAAATTAACAATAACAGTTTTTTCACAATAAATAGACCATGGCTCAACCACAATGTGCACAAGAGTCTCAACAATAACAACCGGAAGTAATTAACTCAACAAGAATAGTATCTCTTAACTTTGCCTCAATGTAAATCATGGCCTTTATATCTCAATACCAATTTCAGCAACAAGATAATCCAAAAATGACAACTTTAAGTAAAGAACTCAGCGGTTAAATAACAAATAAGGAATAGAGGAAGCAATATTTCAACTAAACATGTAAAGGCAATTAACAAATAAGAGATAAGACAAGTAGAGCATGTAAAGAAAGACTAATGATGATTTTATGTTAATATAACTCAATTGAGGCATGAAAGGAATATACATAGCTAAAACCAGTAAATTTCTACATTTAGCCCGTGTACACACTTGTCACTTTGCGTACATAGCTTCTACACGTTAGAATTATCACAAACAACACCAATCCTAAGGGGTAATTCTCCCACACAAAGTTAGTCAAGACACTTACCTTGAAACACGCTAACTCAATCCACTAGAAAGCCTTTCCCTCGATTATCCAACTCCAAATGGATGGAATCTAGCCAAAACAACTTCATACCATAAATGTAAACTATAGAAAACTATTTCAAACAATAGAGTTACGATCTTTGCAAAGAAATAAAAGTCAACTCAAAAATTAAACCCAGGTTCTCATATCGTAACCCCACCAAAATTACAAAATCTGAATACCTATTTGATAACGAGTCCATCCATATAAGAATTACTCGAATCCGACCTCAATTCGACTTTCAAAACTCCAAAATTTAGTCTAGGAAGTTTTCACAATTTTCCCAAATTTTCAGCTCACATCACTAATTAGATGATGAAAATAACAATAGATTTAGGAAATATAGCGGTAAGAATCATTTACCCTAACAAATTATTTTAAAAGCTCTCGTAAAATCACTATAAATCGAGCTTTGGTCCGAATTATGAAAAACGAGATGAAACCCTTGTTTTATAATTTTATTCTGCTGCCCTGTCGCCCTCTTTCGCGCTAACGAACAAAGATTTGCGATTGCATAGAACAATTATCCTTAGCTCAATAAAATACACTTCTTGATCGCGTGAAACTAGTCATGAATTTGTTGAACAAGCCACCTCCACTGAGGTGACCGCGTCCAAGGTCACGCGAATGCGATGCACACGCATGCCTCAGCCCCAGCTGCACCTTCCTTATACGCAAACGTGACGTGCCTTACGCATTCTCGATGAACAAGCCTAACAAAGTTCACAATCGCATCTTCACCTTTGCGAACAGGAAGGGAAATTTTCCAGCTGCCCCTAAAGACTATATGCGATCGTGGGAGTACCTACACGAATGCATAGAAGGAAACTAGAACAGAAGAAAACTAGCAGTTTCATCAATAATGACTAAGTCCAATTTGGTTCCAAATTCAATCCAAATCACACCCGGCGCCTACGGGACCCCATTCGAATAAACCAACAAGTTTTGAAACACCCAACGCACCTACTCGAGGACAAAAATCACATCAAACTACATAGATTCTATGAATCACAACCCAATTCAAGCCAATTGAAACTCTGCACTCCAAAACTAATACCGATTCTAATAAACAACACTGATTGACTTCATATTTTGCACACAAGTCATGAACAACATGATAGACCTATTCCAACTTCTTAAATTAGAATCCGACCCTGATATCAATAAATTCAACTCCCCGACAAACTTTCCAACCTTCCGAACCTTCAACTTTCTAATTTTCACAAATTCATGTCGAAACCTCCAAATCAACATCCGGACATGCTCCTAAGTCCAAAATTACTATGCGAAGCTATTGGAACCGTCAAAACTCCATTTCAGAGTTGTCTACATAAATTCAAACTACGATAAACTCTTTCAACTTAAAGCTCCAACTTAGGGACTATGTGTCCCATTTCAATATGAAACTCACTCAATACAAAAACCAAACATCCTAGCAAGTCACATAACCAAAATACATCATAGAAGAGCTAATAAATAGAGAATCAGGGCTAAAATACTCAAAACGACCGGCCGGTCATTACATGACCCTCATGATGTTGATTTGCTTATTTCACCTTAGATGTGCTTGGTTATTTTTTTGTAATGCGTTATGTCTATTCGCCTCCTCATATATATATATTTTTGCATTCAATCTTGCTTGATATTGACACATATGTGTTTAGTGAGCACGAGCCTTTATCTTTAAGGGTATTCCAAGGAAACTAATAGGATTGGATTGGTTACGGTCGAATGGTAGTGTGTGGGTTGCCGTAATGGTACTGTGATGAGATGTTTCTTATGCTTAATTTGTGTGTTTTTCTTCTACTTTATTGAAATAGTTCTTAGGGCGATGTCAAAATTCCCCTACATATTTAACTTGCTTGATAGCTTTCTTATTTGACCCTCATACTATTATCTATCATAGCTGAGTTATTACTGGTTTGATGTAGGGACCGCGTTGTGTGGGGCTTCATATGGTTTATGGTGCGACTTGTCGGTTAGGCTTCTTATATTGGTTGAAACTAGGTTTTTGGATCTGGGATTTGCACTATCACATTGGGATAAGGATTGTTTAGAATAATGATACCATACTTTCGCTCAGAATTTGGCAATGGTCCTTATCGGATGAGAGAGTTTCTTGGTTTATTCATTTCATGGGTGGTTACGAGCTTCTACTTGGTTATTTTATCATTTTCAGTGTTGTGAAGGTTCTTAATGAGGTTTCATTCGATATGGAGTATATTACCGAAATCGGGTTTGATAATGAGCAGCTATCATGGTCTAAAGTTATTACTCTAAGTACATGAGTATCCAACATATGATGTGGTTTAACCTTGGAAGTGTAGTGATGACTTTATACAACTTGTTCAGACTTATATAGTGTAATGTACAAGAGTCAGACCTTTAAATGGATTCCAGATGTTGGAGGTATGAGTTCTAAGGTCTATAGACCAAGGTTGGAGTAAGATCTTCAGTTAAGTTATGTTGTCAGGCTTATATGGATTGGGGTGACGTAGGATCACCCATGTGAATATGTAATGAGAGGTTATAAAGCGATTTGATGGCATTGGAACAATGCTTGAACATTCAAGAACGAATATATATTTAAGTGGGGGAGGATGTAATGACCCAATTAGTTATTTTGAGCATTTGGATTCATTTTGGTACTTTGAGTTCATGAGTAGTTTCATATGGTGCATTATGACTTGCATGTATCATCGATTTTGGTATTCAAGTGGTCGGGATTGACTTGGAAGAATAATTCTCAACTAGGAAGCTTTAAGCTGGAAGAGTTGACAAAAGTTTGACTTTTATGTATTTGACCTCGGATTGGAGTTTGGATGCTTCGTTAGGTCCAGATAGTGCTTGGGTGTATGCCCAAATTTGCAATTGGATATTTCTAGAAGGTTTCGATACTATTTGGCAGAAGTTGACTTCGATGTTACTGGTTTTGGATTGTTGTTTCAGAAGTTGGAATATGTTCATTTTGTCATTTGGACATGTGTGCAAAGTTTGGTTGGATTCCGGATCGGTTAGGCTTGGATCGGACGTTTAGTTTGAAGTTTGAAGTTTATGAACTTAAGAGATTGATCTTTATCGACGATTCATGTTTTTGATGTTATTATGTGTGATTCGAGGCCCCGAGTAGGTCAGTGTTATGTTTTGGGACTTGTTGGTATGTTCAGACGGGGTTGTGAGGGGCTTGCCTAAGTTTTGGGGTGGTTTTGGACCATTTTAGGGCCTTTTCAATTGCTGGTATTTGTCTACAGGGTTGTACATGTTACTCGCGAAGAGTAGGACCCAATTGCAAAGAGTAAAATTGCAATATTGGACATGTGAATCACGTTCAAGGAGGAAGCTGCGTGTTCGCGAAGAAGAAATTCTGCTGTCACTGAGCTGGATTCAGGAGCTTATATCTTACAATCTATAAGAATTTTTGAGGTGATCCAATAATAAACATCGTATCCCTTTGTGTCTAGATTTTATAAAATCAAACTATTTGGTATTTGGCATCTTGTACAAAATGTTATGGCCGTTTTATTAGAGTCTGTCTGGAAAAGTTGAGCAAATTAATTTGAATTTGTTTATCGCGAGCACAGAGCTCCTTGGCTACAATTACGAAGGGTAAAATTGTGCTGCGCATTTTGTGAACCGCTATCGCGAGGTTGTTGACTGCGATCATGAACAAGGACGACTGGCAGTGCATTAAAATATCTAATTTCGAGATTTTGAGTTCTTTTTCTTCACTTTCTGAGTTCTTAGAGGTTGGATTTAGGCTATTTTGGAGAGGATTTTAAACACATGTATTGGGGTAAGCATTTTTTTAGTCAATTTTGATTATATTTCATGATTCCATCTTCAATTTTGACATTTGATTGATGATTGTAAAAGAGAAATTAAGGGTTTTGTCTAAACGTTTATGAAATGTATAATCTAGTTTTGATCATCGATTCAGGGTCGGATTCGAGTGAAATTCATATGGTTGGATTTGTATTCAAATGGGTTATCGGAATTTTGAGTTTTGTTGGGTTTCGAGGTGTGAAACCTCGGTTGAATTTTTGGTTAACTCTTTGTGTTTGATTAAGTATTCAACCTTTATCGTTTGGGCTTGATTCCTATGACAGTATTTGATAATATTGAGTTGATTTTGGCTAGTTTTGAGTCATTCGGAGGTTGATTGTGCAGGATGGCACTTCTAGTTTATCGATTTGGCTTGTTTGAGGTAAGTGTCTTTTTGCTATGGATTTTTTTCTGAATAATTGATATATTCCTGGGTGATGCATAGAGCAAATATGTATATGCTAGGGTTATCCATGATTGGGGTAGATTATACTATTCTTTATGCCTTGTTGGACTCTGTGAATTTTTTGTCTCATGTTTTACTTGACTCTATGATAATGTGAATATGAATTTCAATGTTAGAAATCATGCTTCAGCTTGTTATAACTTGATTAAATTTGGCGGAATTTTTGTGAAATCTTTGATTCACTAAATTTAGTCATCACTATACCCAATCATAAATACGTCGCTACGATAGTTATTATTGAGATATTTGGGTTCCATACTTGAGTTGAATATCATTTTTGAGATTTCTTGAGACACTTGAATGATAAGGTTCTTGAGGTTTATTGAATTGTTATTGGATTGAGAGCTGCAATTGATTGTTCACTTGGGGTATTTGCTTAACCACTCTTCTTGATGTTGTTCATGCTTCCTGCCTTGCTTGCCCTTGCATATAGACTATCATGTGAGGAAGAGTGTAAACCACTATTTACTGTGAAAATGGTAACAATAATTAAATTTGTAAATGAGATTCTAAAAATATGTGATCTATTTCTGAGCTAGTTTGTAAGGGTGGTTAGTGCTAAAACATAAGTAAAATGATAAAGATTGAGTTAACCAAAGCATTAATCGAACCAGTAAGGGGATGTTTCTCGGGCGCAAAACCAGCCAGTAGGTACCTCGGAGCCGAGCCTATCTCGGGCTTATCGAGGGTAGTCGGGAAGGGGATAACAAGTAAAAGTATAGATAAGTAAGGCTCTATACTATCAATATTGAGCAAAATAATGAAGAACAAATGATAAAATGATAAAGTGCTAAGGCGATCTCAAGGTCGATGGAAACAAATAACTTAGAAGAAAGAGATAGAGAGAGATATCATTGCATTTGTGGAGAAGTGGAGCAACATCAGTCCCTTACAAGGTAAGGTGAGTCCTCCTTATATAGGCGAGGGGACTCGGTATAGTACATGTGTATGAATTGCAAGAGTAAAAAGATGGGATGGCTTGATGCAAAGCCTCACTGTAGGTTCCAGATTGGCTGGGCCTGTCAGGTGTAGCCATGTGCCTAGGGGACTTCCTCTTTTACCCCGATCTCGGGCTTTGCTTCTTTTGATTTGGACTTCGATGAACCCTGAGGCTAAGCTCTCGGTTGTGGCCTTTCATCCTCGGGATCTCGGGGAAGGCTTCCAAAATATCTTGATAGCAAAAAGTCAAGTTTTCTGATTTTGTCGCGTACAAGCACGAAGGGTGATATCGTGCCATTTTATATGCATCAATATACACGAAAGATAATTCCGTGCCATTTCATATATATTATTACGCCCGAAAGATTATTCCGTATCATTCTATATACATTACCATGTGAGGAAGAGAGTAAAATCACAAAGGGAGATGAAGTGCCATTGCATTTACATTATCATGTGAGAACGAGTGTAAAATCAGGAAGGTTGACTCGGTACCATTGTTTTGATATCATCACGTGTTCATGGCACGAAGGGTGTTTCCATGTAGGAGAGAACGAGAGACATGCAT
Organism: Nicotiana glauca; assembly: GCA_026770625.1. Classification (NCBI taxonomy): domain Eukaryota; kingdom Viridiplantae; phylum Streptophyta; class Magnoliopsida; order Solanales; family Solanaceae; genus Nicotiana; species Nicotiana glauca. The sequence continues at coordinate 538,183 of MU689470.1, read as the reverse complement.
TATATTGTGATATTTTCCTTGTGTGTACGTATATGCCTTTATCTTGAGTTGTTACTGTTGCACCTATGTTATCCATGTGACTTGTCATTGTTGTTGCGTTTTTGTCATTTACCTTAATTATTGTTGTACTATCCATACTGTCTCTGTTTAGCTTGTCAAAATTATTTTTTCCTTCTTCTTTGTTATATCTACATCTATACCTTTTCTCGTTTGTTGCAATTTCATCTAAGTCTTCTACCATGTTAGTTAGTGAAATTTATGTTCTCCTATCTTAATTGTTATCATACTTTTGTGCCTCCCACCTAGTATGTTACCGTTGTCAATATAGTCTACCTTGTTCCTTATTGCTATTTGTGTGTTTTCCACTGTGTCTTTACTATTATTGATATTTCTTTCACCTAGTTGGTACTATTATATATATGCTTGGTGAGGAAGAGATAAATGCACAAAGGGTATTTCCGTGCTACTTAATTTAATATACATTCATATATTTGGTGAGGAAGAGATAAATACGCAAAGGATTTTGTGCCATTTAATTTGATATCTTGAGTATATTCCTCATACTATGATAGTTTGTGGATTTGCTATGTTGTTTGATGGTTATCACTGTAAGACGAGGATTGGTTCTGACATGGATCAATCTCATCGTAATTTCTTGTAGTAATCATTTATTTCTTTGCATATCTTTGTTTTACTCTTCTCTGTATTTATTGTATTGTTTTTTTTTTAATTTGAAAATTGACCGAACAAGTTATATTAGTGAGTATATTTTGACTTAAAAATCTCGTCACTCCTTTCACTAATGTTAGTCAAGATACTTAATGAGTACATGAGGATGGTTGTACTCATGTTACAGTTATGCACCTTGCGTGCTGATCTTGGAGTTGCGTAGTGTGGAGGACAGAGCCTGGCATTGGAGGCGTATCAACATTCCAGACACAAACTACCATTTGTTCTCATAGTTTAAGATTTATATTTCTATTTATGTAAATTTCAAACAGATGATGTGTCTTTTCTCGAACTAAATTTCTAATCATATTTGCAGTCGCTCGTGACTTGTACTGCTAGTTCTTGGGAGAATGTATAGAATTTAGTCATTTATTTCTTGCTATGAGTAGTCTATCATTTTAGTTATCTTACTCTATGTTTGGCTTACCTAGCATTAGGGTTAGATGCCATCACGATCTAGTGTGATTTAAGGTCGTGACAATAATTATACTACATTAGTAATTACACCAAATTTGATTACAGTATATCCCTGGGATAATACATAATTACCCCTGGTCATTGCCCCGTTTTACCAGATGCACCCTTTAACTTTGCGGGGTCCTATGACCCTCTTGTATTTGTTCAAAAATGCTGTATTTTGAGCTGATGTGGTATATGTAGTGGTTTGCACTTCAGTTTAGCACGTGAAACACCCCAAAGCAATCTTTTTTCATTTTTAAAAAAAAAATTTCTCTTCCTTTTTTTGTTGCCTTTTTTTTCTTTTCTATTTCTTCTTTCCAGCTTAATAGCTCAAAATGTGGCAGAATGTCCGAAACCTTCAAAATAAAGTACTTTATACACTGTTTCAGGGGTACCCTTTGCGATTACCAAATTTTCCAGGACAACATTTGCCCTATGCGATCGCGGCCATTTCCCAGCGATCGCAAAGAACAAACTTTCATAACCCTTCCCAAACTCTTCTCAGATAGCTTGTAGTGTATCAGATATTAACTTTTTGTACAAAACTCCAAATGAAAAATGGTTTTTTTTTTGAAAATTAGATACAAAGGGCTACATATTCCATTTTTGGATCATCTCCAAATTCGTTATAGATTGCAAGATATAAGCTTCCAAAGTCGGATCAGTGACAGTAGAATTTCTTCTTCACGAATGCAAAGATTGCTCCGCGAACGCGATTCACAGGTGCCCCTTTTCCATTTTTCTCCTTGCGAATGCGAACCAAAGTATTAAATCGTGATGCACACTGCTGTAGCCAAAAACCAACAACTCAAAATGGCTTATAAATGGTCCGAAATAACCCAAAACTCACTGAGCTCCTCGGGACCCCATCCGAACATACCAACAAGTCTCAAAACATATTACGGATCTACCCGGGCCTCAAATCATGCATAACAACATCAAAACTATGAATCGCCGATCAAGATTTATTTTTTAAGTTCATAAACTTCAAACTTTGAACCAAGTGTCTGATTCAAGCCTATCCAATCCGGAATGAACCCAAATTTGCGCACAAGTCCCAAATGACATAACAAAGCTATTCCAATTCCCGAAACCACAATCTGAACCTGATATATCAAAGTCAACTCTCTGTCAAACTTATGAATATCACAAACCTTCAAATTACCAACTTTCGCCAAATAGATTCAAAACCTTATAGAAATATCCAACTGCAAATTCGGGCATACGCGCTATTCCAAAATCACAATCTAGACCTACGGAACCATCAAAACTCTGATCCGGGGGTCAAATAGTCAAAAGTCAAGCTTCGTCAACTCTTCCAACTTAAAGCTTCTTAGTTGAGAATCAATCTTTCGAATCAATTCCGAATAACCTGAAAACTAAAATCGATGATATCTACAATTCATAATACCTCATATGATGCTGCTCAAGACTTCAAATAGCTGAACCGAATGCAAATGCTCAAAACGGCTAACTGGGTCGTTATATTCTCCCCTACTTAAACATACGTTCATCCTCAAACGTGCAAAGGGTATTTCCAAAACCATCAAATTGTCGTGTAACCTTACCATACACATACTTGAGGGTGATCCCACGCCACTCCAATCCATATAAGCCTGACAACACAAAATATTTGAAGATCATTATTTTAAACTTAGACTGTAAGCCTTAGAACACAATTCCCAACACTTGGAATTCCTTGCAAGACTCGAATCTCGCATCTACACTCTACGTAAGTCCGACCAAGACTTATCAAGCCATAACCATAATCTAAGATACAACGACATGGTATACCATACAACTCGTATACTCGTAGATATAATTCCCAACTATACTAGCTGCTCAAAACAAACCTGACACCGATAACAAACCTCATATCAATTAAAATCATGTTCTGAAACTTTGTACACTGCCAATGATGAAAGAAACATACAAAAATTCATAAGCACCAATCAGAATAACAAGCCGTAAAGCTCTCTTGCCCAATAGGAACCCAAAGCCATATTCTAAGCTGACTTCTAAAATTATTTCTCCATACATACTGTAATCAAATTCGATAGTAATCACTTCAGGCTGAAAGAATTCATCTCATCAAATACAAGATACTCTGCTAACATGCCACACACATACTACCTTGAGCCACAATCCGTGCAATCCGTGCACCAATACGCAATAATTCAAATACACTCAATAATGAAAAATGACTCAAATGAGAGAGCTGTTCCGCAAGCTCAAAAGTACAACCATAAAGCAATGCTAATAACCCATCACACACAGTAGGACCAAAACACAGTAATCTATCACAAAGGATCATATGCCGTCATAACCCTGTTGCAATACGTGACCCATCCAAACACCAATCCATATGAAATTACTCAAGCCCCAATGCTCAAAATAAATAATCACAGGCATTTCGACATCAAATATACAAGTGCATGACCACAACCATAGATAAGAAAATAACACAATATACCACAACCCGAAAAGAATATAACCTAGGCGCAATTAACTATTCAACAACCCAATAACCATCTTGCTCGAATTTTGCTGCAAGACCCAAACAGAACTGCATCATGTGTGCACACAGCCAATAAATCACAACCCCTCATAGCATAAAAGAGTAACTCATATAACATACTAAACACTAAAGATATCAACTATAATTAAATGCCATACCCCTCTATACAAAAACTTTTGAGTCAACAAATCCGACCAGGTGCAGAATACAAATCCTCATTAGGCCTACCGATGGGCCCTCAAATTAACTCCAGTCATCCTTAAGTGGATAAATAGCCCTCCAAAAGTCCAAAATGATCTAACCATAACTCGTACTGACATCTAGCTAACCTTGGTCCACATCTTCACATTCCACAACTCCTATTCTCCAAATCTATAGAATACATGATTCACTATAGTCGATCCCAAATCTACCACTCTAGTGACTATCACATCTCTCATACATAATTGTCCCTACACTAAATGCTTCTTAATTCTTCCATGACACATAGCACAACCTGAACATAAACAGTTGATTAACTAGGCGAGTACCGCAATACCTATAAGGCATCCGTAAGTCAAAACACAGTGCGCATTCTAAAATATACACCTTTCTCAAGTAATACCAAGAAGTAATAACATTCATCTAGTCATATGAAATAATCCATGCTTCCTAAGAACTCATGACCTTGCACATGCAAATCTCAATCCAACACAACACACTCCATCATATGAAAAGTACAAGAATCTCATAATGAACTCTTAGTCACCAGCAGAATATATACCCGATTAGTCAGAAACCTTCCATTTGATCCCATCAGGAGACAATCATAATACGTAACATGCTCCTCACACCGGTAGGAAATATCCATCTCCAACAGTGGTATCGAGAACTCTTTGAAATCCATTTCTACATAATCAAACCATCAGAACTTAATCTCTTTAACCCCACCACACCACGCAAGTCACCAAACCATAGAGTATTGCCACAAAACACCTGTAGAGACTCAGTACGTCATAAGTACCCAAAGAACCGATCATATCCATTACTGTGATGATCCAAGCTGCTACCAAGTTCTCTTATTTCTCTGAGTTCCTTACGAATTACCCTCAAATTGATACTTCTCCTTGCCAGAACACCACGATCCTCCCCCAAAGCTCACCATCAGAGATCATAGCATAAAACCACACCGTCGTAAGAACCATAAGTCATTGTGTTCCTTCTTAATCATCCCATAAGTACCATAACCGAGATATCCACTAAAGAGACCTTCTATGAGTGTAAAGTCATTTCCTTCATCTTCTTGATACTAAAATATAGAATTCATAATTCCGCATTTTCGGACACCACCCGATGCAAATCTCAGATTCTAGTTGTATACAAATCTAGGAAATTCTCAATTGCCACATACTAATCTTGAATTCATTAGAACCTTTTAGAGAGTCTTCCACTCTACTCAGTCTCAATTGCACTACCCAAACGGCCGAACACCTGTGCCCCATTAGCATATTAACACCCAAAAAAGTAATTTATATCTCTAAGCAACCGAGTAAATTCCTACTTCATGCGCACTACAGGCTTCACAAATAAAAATTTAAATCATTCCATGATTCTCATATACCCATAAAGAGTAATACACCATGCATCCAGAAATTTCCTTGCTTAATTCATCCTCAAAACCAGCCTCTACAAGTCTTAACCGATCTATAAGTATGCCTCAGACCGAAACGAATACAACACGTAACTATGCAATCAAATCGTTGATAGCAGACTGCCTTGGCTCAAAGCCATAGTTTAAAACACTCGATAACTCACAATTCCCATACTCTATTATTGCCATAATACCGCAGTGAGATTCAACTAAATCATTCATAATTTCATGTGACACTATAGTACCTCAAATCATCTGCTAAGCCAGCATTCATCCTCGTGACGGTCAGGTCAATTTTCTCAACCAATACAAACTCAAAATGCAACACATATACCCACTAGTAGAAAGGAAAGTCTTCACACAACATGATAGGAATTACACATCAGTAGGTTTCCCCCAGGTGATAACTCACCTGCCTAGTCTCAAACTGACTTCTCACTATACCCTTCCATAGCCACAACTAATACGCCATCACTTAATGTTCCCGAGTCTGAACTTATCAACAAAATTTGAAAATCTACTTTGTTTCACAAATGATATAACATGAAAGAATTTCTCAAAAAATTTCATAACTAAAGATTGTATGACACATCCATAGAAGTTGAGCATTCAATAGTCCCTTTCACAGGTCAAGCAAACTCTTTTTGCCATATACAACCCATCTGAATGTATACTGCAGTCACGCCCTACTCATCACACAGTCATCCAACCACACTGAGCTACCAGTCCCACTCATAGGGATACCACTAGAAATAGAAGTCCAAAAGCACATGCTCACACAACTGAAACCACCGAGCCTAAGTTGTGGTCCAAACCAGGCCTCAAGTCCTCTAGACTCGCCCATTACCAAAACATAAAAAATACATCTCGCACCTCATCAATGGAATTCCACAAGCAGTCGATGTATAGCTGATATCGAGCCGTGGTTCTTTTCAAAGGGTTTTTGTTTGGATTGGTGCATCTTATGAGGTTGAGATGTATTCGAGAGAGGAGATTTTACTAATCAAGTGAACTAATAATCAGGTGAATTCGAGAGACTCACTTGAACATCAAAAGTGAATTTTCTAGAGTTAAATCCCAAACTTTTATCTTGCACCTATACTATCAAACCTATCTTCTCCCAATTGATAACTTCATTTTCTTAATACTTGCATTGATTATCATTAGCCAATAGTTTAATCTCTTAGTTAAACTTAGTTTAATCATATAAACTTCAATTGTTGATCATCTTGGATAGCAATCTAGCTACAAACTACGATAATACTGTTTAACTCCAATCCCCGTAGATACGATATTATAATTTACTATATTTGACTGGTGGGCATATTTTAGTGTGTGTTTCAAGCTTATTAACTTTTGGCGCCGTTTCCAATGATTAGAAATTAATAGTGTTTGAAATAGTTTGTAGTGCTAATTCAAAAGTTTTTCTTTTTATCTTATTTTTTATTTTTACTTTGGTTGTTCTTGGACTATGTGCAGGCTATAGGTTAGAGTGGTGTATGATTCAATCTTCTGGGAAGGAATTGCTACCATACAAACCAAAAATTGAGAAACAACTGTGATAATTGAGAAAAGGAAAGAAATCACCACGAGAATATAGAGATGGTTGGGCAATCCTCAACTTTAAGCAAGATTGTGGGAGATGTTAATAATGTTGATTTGGCTGCGAGAGAGGCAGCCCAATTAAGAGAGAAAGCTGCAAGGGATGCTGACGAAACAGCACTTAGAGATACACATATTGCTTATGAGGAGGAGAGGGCTCGAAGAATGGCTCAGAACAAGACTTTGGGAGCAGAAAAATTTGGAAACATAGCTCCCGGTCAAGGGAGACCACATGAAGATTATGTTAAATCAGCCTATAACCAAGGTTTATCTAGCGTGAGACTACCTCCAGTTGCAGCCAATAATTTTGAGTTAAAGCATTGGTTGCTCCAAACCCTCCAAAACAACCATGTCTTTAGAGGGAAGATGAACGAAGATCAAAATAATAATCTAATGGACTTAGAGGAGATAATGAAGACCTTTAAATATATTGGTGTGTCACAAGACGCAATTTATCTAAGGGCATTCCCATTCACACTTAATGATGATGCAAAGCACTATCTTCGAAGCTTGCCTTATGGATTAATTAAAACATGGGAGGAGATGACCAGAAAATTTATTGCTTAATATTTCTCCTCAGCTAAAACAGGCAAGTATAGAAGAGAGATCCATAACTTTTTCTAGAATGAGATTGAAACGGTTTTTGAAGCCAGGGAGAGACTTAAGGAGATAGTCATAAAGTGTCAACACAGCAGAATTGAACCTTAGATGCAACTTCAGAACTTTCAGGATGGATTGACACTGATCTCACGGAGAACATTATGTCCAACACTCCAAAACTAGTTAATAAATATGCAAACCTATAAAAGTATACTCTAATACTCACAACAATTTGATCTAAACAAATTCCCAACTCCGCTCGAAAAGTTGACAAAATCACCCTCGAGAATAATTAAAATATGGGAGGAGATGACCAGAAAATTTCTTGCTTAATATTTCTCCTCAGCTAAAATGAGCAAGTTTAGAAGAGAGATCCATAACTTTTGCTAGAATGAAATTGAAATGGTTTTTGAATCCTGAGAGAGATTTAAGGAGATAGTCAAAAACTATCAACATAGCAGAATTGAACCCTGGATGCAACTTCAGAACTTTTGGGATAGATTGATATTGACCTCATAGAGAACATTGAGTAATGCAACTGGCGGCTTGTTGATGAAAAAAGACTCCAGAGGAGATAGTCACTATTCTTGATGAGTTATATGAAGATGAAAAATTAGTGGCCCTCTTAAATTGTTGAAAGAAGAAGATCAACTGGTATTCACCAAGTTGATACTAACACATTTGTGCATATACAACTTGATGCCATGGCCAAGGAAATAAGGAAGCTGACTTCGATACATAATGAGCCTCATGCAACATGTGATATATGTGAAAGAGGCCACCCAATTCATAAGTGTCAAGCCTCAACTGCAATTTAATGATGTGGGTAATTATAACTTCAATGAAATGGGTCAGAAGCACCCCGATTTTTCATAGAGTACACCTGGGGGTAAAACAAATGAATGGCAATAAAATAACTCCAGATCTTAAGGTGCTCCTGGTTTTATAAATCATTAGAGGCTGCAGTTTTAGCCTCAATAACCAATTTAGTCTGGGTTAAATGATCTGATAAAGTCACTAATTATCAAGACAGATGAGAGATTAGATGCTCATGGTGCAGATATTAAAGAACTTGGGATAGGTTTGCGGAACATAGAGAGACAAGTGTGACAGATTGCTACTATCTTATATGAGAGAATCCCAGGTACTCTACTAGCTAATACCAAAAAGAATCCCGAAGAAATGGTAAATGTTGTGACCTTGAGAAGCGGGCATGTGTTGAAAGATCCCAGTCTAATCCAAAAAGAGGTGATACCTGAAAAAGAAAGTGGGAAAGAGTTGAAAATTGAAGATGGTAAGAAGAAGAAAGGTAAGTAGGGAGTAGAGAAAAAGAAGGAGGAAACTTCAAGTAGGGATGAATTTAATGAAGAGAGCAAGCATATGCCTGCTCTACCTTTCCCCAAAAGCTATATAGAGAAAAGCTAGAAAAGCAGTTTGAGGGATTTCTAGGTATGCTGAGACATGTCAATATGAACTTGGCATTCACAGAAGTGCTTTCACAAATGCCAGCTTATGCTAAGTTCTGGAAGGAGATCCTTACAATTAAGAGGAAGATAGAGGAGACCTCAGTGGTCAAGCTCACAGAGCATTTCAGTACAATATTACAAAATAAAATCCCACAAAAGTGTGGAGATCCAAAGAGTTTTATGATACCTTGCTCTTTAGGTACTCTGAATTTTGATAAATCTTTATGTGATTCTGGTGCCTAATGTAATGCCATTGTCTATTTACAGGAAACTGGAGAAGGAGATTGGAGAGATAAGGTCAATGCCGATATCTTTGCAGGCCGATCAAAATATTATAACACCCAAGGGGATAGTGGAAGATGTTAGGTACGGGTGGATAAGATTGTATTTCCTGTAGATTTCATAGTGGAAAATATGGAGGAGAACAAGAAGGTCCCCCTCATCCTAAGAAGACCATTTTTAGCAATGGGTAGATCTATACTGGATATACATGATTGAAAACTCATGCTTATAGTGGGCGAGGAGAAGGTGGATTTTGAGATGAATGTAGCAACTGGAGTGAAAAAGGAGAAGCCAGCTCCAAGTGTTGAGTGGAAGGTGAAGAGTTCAAAAGAGAAGGCTCCAGTGATTGAGAAAGATAAGTGTGGGGTGTACCCCAAGAAGGCTGAGAAGAAGCTGTCTATGTGGATGTGTGCACTAGTGATCGGGTCCAAGCCTACACTACTATTGATTAAAGAGGGTGGTCGATGCAGTTTTAACCCAACTAGGTCGGGTTCAAATCCATAGGAAGTTGATACTTGGAATTAGGTTTATATGTAAGCTAAATGTGGGCTTTGCGTCTAATTACACTTTCACAAATGTTTGGGTTTGATTACTATTTCTAATCTTTACTCTAGAGATTGCAATAATTGAAATTAAGGACAATATTTTTGTTGTTGTTTTTCAAATGTTTAAAGTGACTAGGGTCGTGACTTCTACCTAGGTGGATATAACGGATAGTAAAATATAGGGCAAGCTCGTGATTAATTAGGATTGTAATATAGGTATCACACCCTGGTACTCACTCTATACCTCCCGGTAGTTTGAGTGATTTTGCCCAATTTGGCTTTCTCAAGTCCAAATGGGTATTCATGCAATTCAAGTGATATTAGCTCAAGTTGGGTATCACTATCTCTAGGTTTAACCCTTTAATTGGGGCTATCAATTTTTTGAGTTTACCCCAATTCCTCATTAGCCTTGTTTTCCTAGTCTTAGTCCATCTTTCACAAATAGAGACTAAGTCATAAAGGCATAAACTAGTGTTTGCAACTACTAATTCCATAGTTCTAGAAAGAACTAGGCTAAATATCACTAACCCATACACATTCAAGCCCTAAAATAAAAAACCCATCATATACCCACAATAGTGTTGGGTCACAGCCGTAGGTATAGATTTAGCTACTCATGGAAATAATACAAATTAAAGATGAAATGAAGATAAATTTATAATAATAGATTAAAGGACGAAAATCTAATGTTAAAATATGAATCTAGTACAAAATTTCCAAAAGCAGTAAACTCAATCGTCTCAGGTGCTCCTCTAATACATAACATAACCTAAAAATCACAAAAAGTTCTATTTGTACTAAGCTAAAATTTCTGGGAAAAAATACCCCTGCGGAGGTTGTGCGGCTGCGTGATTCTACGCGAGGCCATTCTTGCTTATGCGATCGCGTAATTCTTATCTCGGTCCGTGTTCTTCAAATCTGGATCTGGGTTGAGCTGAGTTTCGCGGACAACATATTTTCAGTCGCGGCCGTGTGAAAGACTTATGTGGCAGCATAATTTTTATGCGGACCGCGCTTGTAGTTTCGCCTAAAAATACAACTCTCTGAATCTCCCTTTCGTGGACCATGTTTTCGGATTGTGGCCGAGTTGTGGCTTTCATGGCTGCACATTATTTATGTGGTCCACGTTTCAGATCTCTTAGCCCAGTCTTGGTTTTTGTTCAAGTTTTGACTTTTTTATGAGTTGATTATGACTCTTTTTGCTCATTTTGAACACTTTCTACAAGCAAGCATATTACATTAGTTTTTGGGAATACCTTCACACATTTTGCTCAAATTACAAGTAAAAGTGAGCAAATAATGGGTTAAAATCACTACTTATCAACTCCCCCCAAACTTAAGCTTTTGCTTGTCCTCAAGCAAATAAGGTAATTCCTACCTCCACTAAAACAAAAGGGTATTTCAATTGCCCTAAGATGTATCAATTATGCATCAATTGGGGATAACAATTACCCTCAATACAAATGAATTATCAACACCACAATGTTTTGACCTTTTGAGTACCATAGTTTAATGCAACTCCAAAGCATCAAGAGTTGACTTAATTCATCAAGGAAGCTCGCTCTATTACGTAGGTCAATGTGGAACCCAAACTCCTTCTCCTCTACTCTCCATAAGACAAATCACACTTTAGAACTGTAACATTCAAAAACAAGGATTGTGAAGAAGTACGCTCATCTCTTCCAAAAGAATAACATAAGTCCAGCTCTAAGTATCATAAGCTTGCCCCGTATGTAAATCACCACTAATGAAAGCTCACTCAACTCGAAATCATATAGGGATTTTGCAGGAATGTGATGAAGGCTTTTGGATCAAGGTAGAACTTCTCGGCATATGATGGTTTCATCTTTCCTTAAGCACTCCATTTCTCATTTCGGCTCATACTTTATTTACTCTTTGAGTCATTTTCTTCTTCCTTAAGGGAACTAGAGAGACACACTGTCACTCTTTCTTGCTCATGATAATTATTTTTCTCCTTTTCTAATCATTCCATGCCTTTTATCATTTTTTTCTTTGAATTCCTTCAATTTGCACTTTCTTTTTGACATATTTCTTTTTGGCCTTTATTTCTTTATTTTCTTTGCCTTACTTTTTCTTCATTTCTTTTTGTTCTTTGTACTTTTTATCACTTTCACACTTCTCGTCTCTTCCCCAAACTTATGCTTTTTTCAATTGTTTATCAAGAATGCCAAGGAAAAATTGGGTGCCAATAGAGGGTCATTAGAAAACGGATAAAGGCTTGTAACATGGTTATTGAAAGAAAAAAGGGGTTCGGCTCAAAGTGATTGACTAGGAATATCATATTGGTAGGCTAAAGAATCTTTCAAGTTTCAAATTGGATCAAGGAGAGCCTACAATTATTTCTTAAGTTGAGCTACACTTAGAATTTTACCTAGACAAACATTCAGGGCAAGTTATCGACTTATTGGCAAGGAAATTGGACTTGCAATTCGATACCTCACCTCACAAGCTGTTAGATTATTAAATAGAATAGAGTTGAGGGCCCACAATAACCCTAGCTAAGAATGAAAATCACAAATGTCTCAAAGAAACCATTTGACGATTGTGTTAGTTAACACAAGAGTCTAAAGGTCACAACTAGAGCTATTCTTTGCCAATCACTTGTTTCTAACCATAATTTCGAAGGTAAATGTGTTATTACCAAGTGAAGCCTACTTGAAGCACATTTATTCATTACTACTATTTATAGTAAAACATAAATAAAATTGACTCAATTCCTTAGGGAGGTTGTCACGCCATCCATCGTTAGGAAGAGCCACCCGGTTCGCACAACATCTACCTTTGGAAAGAACCATGACATTAATAAAATCAAAGGCTTATTGTTCACATAAAACATAAAAAATAAGCTAACAACTTAAAAAGAAGCTACTAAAGGAAGTAAAAAGCTATGCTAATAAGGGAAAATAACGAAAGAAGTTCTGAAGTAAACTACAGAATTTAAACTGAATATATACAAACTTGAGGTAAAGCGAATATATACAGAAATAGAAATGAATATATACATCAAATGGTAAATATATATATATATATATATATATATATATACCAAAAATAAAATAAAGAATATATACATACCAATAGTGAAAAATGAAGACAAAATAAGGATAAAGAAAAATAGTGTAATGGTTATTACATACCAAATATCATAAATCAAAATGGACCACCCCCCAAATGAAAGATAGCATTGTCCTCAATGCTAATAATAAATAGGAACAGGGAAAAAGGGGTAGAGAGTAAAAAAAAAAAAACTCCCTATGTGGTCTCTGTCTGCATCGGGTCCTCAACCTAAACAAGGTCCTCAGCATCCGGTAATTGTATCTACTCATCCTTTGGCTGGGAGTCTATAGGGTTACTGAGCATCTGAATCAGCTCCTCAGTAATGTGTGATGTTGCAGCTAGCTCCTCAGACTAGCCAGCTGCTGCCCCTAGCACCTCGGGCTCTGCTGCATGTGCTGCTGGGATTTTTTCCTCCATGAGAAGGTCCATTGGCATGTCTCCTGCATGAGCAATCTTCTCAACCTCCTTATCCAACTTCCCCACCGACTCCTTTTGAGTCTTTCGTTCTTCACCTGCTTCCCCAGAACCTTGATTACCTTCCTATGTACATCAAGAGTCTCCCTGATCTTCTGGTAGTCCAAAATCTTCTTTTGGTTGTCCAAAATATTCTTCAATGAGTCCTTCACTGATGGAGGTACCTGAAGCTCTCCTAGGACTAAAGACTATGCTGCCATTGCACTAGATATGGCACACAGCTTTGTGGTGGCTGCCTGCATCCAGTTATTGAGATTGGACAGTGTTTGGGAAACCCTCAGTGAAGTCAGAGAGTAGGTAGAAGATTAAGGCACTGATAGTGGCACTAAAGATGGAGGAGGCATGGTTGCTTCTCTGGTAAAAGTACTGGTTGGTGTAGAGGGCTTGGCAACTGATCCCGTGGCCACTACCGCTGGCTCTTTAGACTGGCCCAGTGGAGTTAGTGGCTTTACCCTTAAATTTAGGGTTGTCTGCTCCCTAGAGGTGATACCATAAAAAAGGCTTTTTAGACTTTACCTCCACATCAAAGTGTCTCGGCTCTACCCCTTGATATTTGAAATACTCAACAAGAAGTTGGGGTAGGGATAAGATCTTTCTTCTTTCTGGACTGCGTTAGAGATGTTGTAGGACATGATGGGTTATCCTGCCATGATGGAAGCTACCAACACTACTTGGGAGAGTGGGAGGAAATTTTCATGCTAGCAAGGGTTAAGACGGCTGAACACGAATGTTTGTCACCCTTTGGCTTCAAAATTAAGGGTGTTTCTGATGATTGGCACTAGTGATGTGAGCCATACAGGTGTCGTCCCTGAAATAGCAAGAAACTCAACTAGCCATAGGCGAACTACCTCACCTAAGGCTAGCTTCTCTTGGTATTGCACCACTTCAACCTCCTAAAACCCTACATATCTATTTAGTGCTTCTCCATTAAACTAGATTTTCAAGTTCCGGACCTTTGTTACTTTTGTACCCTTTTTTATGTGGGCAACATTGGCATAAAACTTCTTGACGAGGTATTTATTGGAATCACGTGGATGGCCAGAGAACCATTTCCATCCTTTTCTCTCCGAGAATTGCTTTACAACATTTGGATGGTGCTAGCTTAGGTCTTTGGTTATGAATTGTCGCTTAAGAATGAGAGACCTTTGGGTCCACCATTCTTGAAATTTGGAATAAGCCTTTTCACTAACAAACCTATCCGCCCACGCCTCCTGGTTCCTTGATTTAGCTAAGCCTCCCAAAACTATATCACCCCCTCTCCCGTCATCCGGGACTTCATCATCATCATCATCATCATCATGTAAATTGATTGCAGTTGGGGCAGCATGTGAGGGGGAGGGTTCAGAATTTTCACTTCCGTCTTCCCAACCCTCAGATGAACCCTCGGAGGAGGAGGACTCATCAACCAAATGCAATCTCCTTGGGAATTGTGTGGGGATTTGTTGGGACTGGACTTCCAGTTGTGCTTTCCCGGATTTTCCTTCAGAATGTTTCCTGGAGGGGACATACTCACAAGTCTCAAAAATATCCGGGACTCTATTGGCGGTTGCTTTCTTGCCGATTACTTTTTGAACTAACAGAGGTATGTTGGATTTTCCTCAACCCCAGCCTCGAGAGGGTTCTGCCCTCCCTTTGGAATTATCACCTCGACCTCGGGAACGTTCCATTGTTTGCAACATACAAGTAGAGAAAGTTAGTTAGAATTGGAGTGCAACATGTGTTAAAGCATTACAGATGAAATGAAAGATAGTGCTTCACAGAATAGGGCAACTTGGATCGCACAAAAATAGGTGCGGCCGCGAACTGCCCATCGCAATCCGCATAAAAGTGAACGTGGCCGAGAAGAGACCAGGCTCAGATCACTAGTTCTATGAAGTTGATCATTTGCGGACCGCACAAAAATGAGTGCGGTCGTGACAGACACATCGTGGACCGCACCATTTGAGGTGCGGTCGCGAAAACAACAGACTCACTCTCTGATGTTCAAATGCACGGTCCACATAAAATTAAGTGCGACTGCGAAAGATCAATCGTGGACCACACAAAAGTGACCGCGGCCGCGAAATCTAAGCAAATGCAGTGCTATGGAACTAGGTTATTGTAGACTGCTCAATCTTCTACGCGGCCACATACCCTATCATGGACCTTACAAAAATCTGTACAACTGCGAAATTTAAATTAGTTCGGCACTGATAAACACTGGATACTAAGGATTTTACTAATTGTACAAGTTTTATGATAATTAAGCATTCAAAGCTACTAACCCAACCCCCATTATGTATTTTAACACTACCCATATGTTTCTAATCAAGATTTAAGCATCATTTTGACATTATGGCATGAATCTAACCCTAACTAAAAAGGAAAATTAAAAAAAAAGAAACAAAAGAAAAAGATGAAATTAAATCATTGAAATGAACATGCCAATTGTGAAAAGTAGTAGGAAATGAGCACTTGATGAAAATCGGATGAGATTGAAAGCAAGAACAAATGCACAGTGCTTTAGGCGTGTGTGAGAAGTCGATGTTTGTAAAGTGTGAATAGTTCCAAGAAGGTTTATTTATACTCTGAACCAATGACCCCACTGACAAACCTGAGTGCCGCCGCAAAATTTTGTCATGGTCTGCACTCCTTACCTTTTTGCAGCACAACGTGGGACTCCTGGGCACGGTCCGCATAAAAATGGCCACGACCGTACAATTTGTGTGGTCCGTGGAAAATTGAGTGTGGCCATAAACTTTTAAGGACTTCTGACATGCCAACTTTAGAGAGTTGGCAATTTCAATCATTCAGCTGTGCAACCGCAAAGTTCATGTGCGGTTCACATAATTTTGAGCGCGGTCCGCAAAATTTTACCACTTAGCCAAATTTTTTTCCTTGTCAATTTCTTGCATTGCACAACCAATTCCTACACACACTTCACAACCCATTAGTCCAAAAAAATTTCTAATACAAGAAAAAAATTCTAAAGAAAGAAAAATACCTGGGTTGCCTCCCAAGAAGCACCTGATTTAACGTCTTGGCACGACGCGTGTTACCATCATTCTTGAAATGGATCAATGCCACAACGTGGCCATCATCAGCCTTACCAAGTTAGTCCAAAATAATGTCAAATCTAAGAAGAAAATCAAAAGAAATAAAAACACTTGGGTTGCCTCATAAGAAGCACATGATTGAACGTCGTTGCACGACGCATGTTACTATCATTCACTTGAAATGGATCAATGCCTCAATGTGGCCATCATCAGCCTTACCAAGATAGTGCTTCACTCGGTGCCCATTGACTCTAAAGATCTCACCATTCTTGTTTTTCAAATCTAGAGCACTAAAAGGAGTCACATGCACCACTTCAAAAGGACCGCTCCACTTTGACTATAGCTTTCACGGAAACATCCGTAACCAAGAGTTGCATAATAAACAAGGTCACCTTCTTTGAATACTTTGTTTCGGATGTACATATCATGTAGGTACTTCAACTTTTCCTTATATAAGAACAAAATGGAGTAAGCATGGAACTGAAACTCATCAAGTTCATTCAATTGCTCCACCCGAAGATTGGCAGCTACACCCCACTCAAGGTTTAATTTCTTCAACGGCCACATAGCCTTGTGCTCTAATTCCATCGGGAGGTGACATGCTTTTCCAAACACCAACCGATACGGAGACATACCAATTGGAGTCTTGTAAGCTATTTTATAGGCCCATAAAGCATCGTCAAGTTTCTTTGACTAATCAGTCCAGTATGCATTGACAGTCTTAGATAGAATACTCTTGATCTCCCCGTTGGAGACTTCAACCCGTCCACTTTCTTGGGGGGTGATGGGGGGTTGATACCTTGTGGGTGACACCATACTTGGAGAGTAAAGTGTTAAAAGCTTTGTTTCAAAATGAGAACCCCCATCACCAACGATGGCCCTTGGGGTGCCGAACCTTGTGAATATGTTTTTCTTCAAGAAAGCCACCACACTCCGAGCTTCATTATTGGGCAAAGCCACCGCTTCAACCCATTTGGAAACGTAATCCTCAGCAACAAGAATATAGATGTTCCCACACAAACACACAAATGGAACCATAAAGTCGATGCCCCATACATCAAAAATATCAATCTCAATGATGGCGGTGAGAGGTATCTCATTCTTTATGGAAATCCCACCGACCCTTTGGCAATCATCACACTGTTTAACAAGCTCGCTAGTATATTTATACAAGATAGGCCAATAGAATTTACAGCTTAGGACCTTTTTAGCAGTTCTCACCCCACCATGGTGACCACCATAGGGTAGGAATGGCAAGCTTCAACAATACCCAATTGTTCTTTTTCCGGAACACATCTCTAGATAACACCATTAATGCAAATTGTGAAAAGATATGGCTCATCCCAATAATAATCCAAGCAGTCCCGTTTGAGCTTCTTTCTTTCATTTGAAGAGAACTCATTGGGGAAAATTCTGCTCACAAGATAGTGAGACACATCGGCAAACTAATGCATCCCGGTCAAAGGCATGGAAATGAGTTGTTCATCCAGAAATGAATCATTGATGTCAAGGCCATCATGGGGCCTCCCCTCCTCTTCCAAACGGGACAAGTGGTCGGCCACTTGATTCTCTCTCCCTTTTCGGTCTATAATTTCAAGATCAAATTCTAGAAGAAAAAGTACCCACAACATCAATCTAGCCTTTGAGTCTTTTTTACTCATCAAATAATGAAGCGCTGCATGATCGATGTGAATAATCACTTTGGTACCCATGAGGTATGGGCGAAAATTTTCCATAGCAAAGACAAAGGCTAAGAGTTCTTTCTTTTTCACTGTATTGTTGACTTGGGCATCGTTCATCGTATAAGTATAGTAGACCGGATGGAATATGTTGTTGCATTTTTGCCCCAATACCGCTCCTAATGCCACATCGCTAGCATAAAACATGAGATCAAATGGTAAGCTCCAACTTGGTGCGGCAATAAATGGGAGTGGTAGTCAACCTATACTTGAGTAGCTCAAATGCCTTCATACAATCACCAATGAACACAAATTTTGCATTTTTTTCCAACAACTTTCACAGGGGGTTCACCACCTTTGAGAAATCTTTGATGAAACGGCGGTAAAACCCCGCGTGGCCTAGAAAGCTTCTTACTCCTTTGACGGAAGTAGGAGGAGTGAGTTTTGATATCACTTCAATTTTTGCTTTATCAACTTCAATACCATTCTTGTAAATCTTGTGGCCGAGGACAATGTCCTCCTCAACCATAAAGTGACGCTTCTCCCAATTAAGCACCAAGTTGGTCTCTTCAAAACGTGCCAATAACTTATCAAGATTATCCAAACACGCATCAAAATAATCCCTATAATAGAGAAATCATCCATGAAAACCTCGAGGAAGTCCTTCATGATATCCGTGAATATTTCCATCATACACTGCTGAAAAATAGCCGGTGCATTACACAAACCAAACAACATCCTTGAGAATGGAAATGTGCCATACGAACAAGTGAAGGTGGTCTTATCTTGGTCTTTAGCTACAATGAGAATCTATTTATATCCGGAATACCCATCCAAGAAGCAATAATAAGCACGTCCGTCTAGCCTATCCAAAATTTGATCAAGAAATGAAAGCGGAAAATGGTTTTTCCTAGTCACTTTGTTGAGCTTCCTATGATCCATGCAGACTCTCCAACCAGTAACAATTCTAGTAGGATCAACTCATTGTTGTCATTTGTAATCACATCCATGCCCCCTTCTTTGGGACACATTGCACCGGCGAATTCCATGAAGTATCAGAAATGGGGTAAACAAATCCAACCATTTGATGATCTCTTTCTTGACTACCTCTTGCATGGCCTTATTTAACCGTCTTTGATGTTAAATGGAGGGTTTGGCATCCTTATGCAATATGATTTTGTGCATGCAAAAGTTGGGGCTTATACCCTGAATATCCGCTAATATCCAACCTATTGCCTTCTTCCTCCTTTGGAGCACCGCAAATGTGGCATCTACCTGCACGTTAGTTAAGCACGAGGAAAGAATAACATGTAAAGTCGAATAATGGCCTAAGAACTCATACCTGAGGCGTGAAGGCAAAGGCTTTAACTCCAATGTGGGAGGCTCCTCGATTGAGGGCTTTGTTGGTGGAGTCTTCCAGTTTTCAAGGTCCAAGGAAAGTTTTCGGGGCTCATATGTATATAAACCAATTCCTTAAAAAGGATTGACATATTCCGCCAAGCCTTCCTTCTCATCCACATCATGATTTAATAGCACATCTTCCAATAGGCCTTCCACATTAATAACAACACTTGTGTTATCAACTATCACTTCAATTAGAAGATCCACAAATGATCACACTTCGTTGCTGTTAGGCTACCTTATTGACTTGTAAACATGAAACACAACTTTTTCACAGCCCACCCAGAAGGTGAGCTACCCTGCTTCCACATCAATTAAGGCCTTCCCTGTATCTAGGAAATGTCTCCCCAATATGATTGGTACCTTGTAGTCAAACTCACAATCAAGTATCACAAAATCTAGGGGAAGTATGAACTTGTCAATCCAAACTGGCACATCGTCAATTTTCCCCAATGGCCTCTTCATTGTCCTGTCCGCCATTTGCAACCTTATGGATGTGGGTCTTGGTTGCCCAATCCCTAATATCTTGAACATAAAATAGGGCATCAAGTTGATGCTTGCCCCCAAGTCACACAAAGCTTTGGCGAAATCAGCACTACCAATAGTGCATTGGTTTGTAAAGGCACCATGATCTTCTAACTTTGGAGCAATGGAGTGTATAATGGCACTCACTTGACGTGTCATTTTGATCGTTTCACGGTTCATTGATCTCTTTTTTGTTACCAAGTCCATGAACTTGGCATATCCCGACATTTGTTCTAGAGCTTCAACCAAAGGCACATTTATGGGCAAACTTTTCATCATATCAATGAATTTCTTGAATTGGTTCTCATTATTTTTATTTGCGAGCCTTTGAGGATATGATGGAGGAGGCCTTGGAAAAGGAGCCTTGGCTTTGGGCACTATCGTTTCCAATATGTGTATCACATGTTTCCGAGACGGGTTCACATCATTTTGTGTCTCCTTCACGTTGTCATCAATGTCTATCCTCACTTCATCATTCATATTCTCATTATTTACTTGCACATAATTGTTTGGATTATCATCATCTTGCACCAACACATCATCATTCACAATCTTTATTCGATTAGAGGTACTAGCAACTCCACCTCTATCACTTCTTATAGTCACAGCCATACATGGCCCGTATTTTTCCCACCCTTCGGGTTTACTACCGCATCACTTGGTAGTGCCGCCTTAAGGCGAGTATTCAAAGATTGAGAAATATAGACAAGTTGGACTTCCAAGTTATGGATAGAAGTGTTGTAGGAGGCTAATTGGGCATTAGAGTCGGCATTTTACTTCATCATTTGCTTGAACAATGTTTCAATCCATGATATCTCATTGTTAGAAGAACTAGGACCTTATGATGAAAATGGAGGCGAGTTGTTCGGTTATTGATACATTATGGGCCTTTGAAAGCCCGACCCCCGAACACCCGATTCCCTTGATTATTGTTGTTCCAACCCGCTTGATTGTTATTGCCTCCCCATTTACTATAATTGTTGCAAGCCCAATTGCCTTAATTCCCTTGATTACCCAAATTTTGATTATTGTTGTTCCCTCAATTGCCTTAGTTGTTGTTGTTGCTACTATTCCAGTTTCCTTGTTGACCTTGACTGCCCCAATTTCTTTGGTTTCCTCGTGATCTCAATTGTTGTTGATTCGGAGCATTGCCCCATTAACCTTAATAATTGTCGACATATTTAACCTCTTCACTTTCATCATCATATGAATCATCTTAATTGTATCCACTACCACTTTTCTCAAATTGATCCCAATTATTTTTAATTTGTTGACCTTGATGCCTTCTCTTGTTGATCATCATATTCACTCCTTCTATAGAATTTACTTGTTTTGGCCCTTGAACTTGTTGCAACTGAGCTTTGGGTAATTGGTTCACGGTAATTGTCAACTCGGCTATAGCTTGGCCATGGTCATGTAACTCCTTGCGAAGGTGAATAACATTAGGGTCACCTTGTGCCATATTAGCTCTATTTTTCCATGCCGAGGAGGTATCTACAATCTCATCAAGTATTTCACATGCTTTGGCATATGGGCTGTTCATGAAGTTCTCCCTGATGAGTTGGTTAACCACATATTAGTTTGTAGTGTTGATCCCCCTATAGAAGGTCTGTTGGATCATGGCCTCAATCATATCGTTGTTTGGGTACTCCTTTATCATTGTCTGATACCTCTCTGAATTCTCATGTAATGGTTTATTTGGATCTTGTTTAAAAGCAAGAATCTCATATCTTAGCGTTGCCATATGTCTCGGAGAAAAGAACTTTGGGATGAACTTCTCGGCTAATTCATCCCAAGTGGTAATGGAATGGTTGGGTAACCTTTCTAGCCAATCCAAAGCCTTCGCCCTTAGAGAAAATGGGAAAAGCCTTAACCTCAATGTGTCCTCGGAGACATTAGTTTGCTTGCTCCCCCAGCACATTTCAACAAAACCTTTGAGATACTTGTAGGAATTTTAGTGTGGAGCTCTGGTGAAGAACCCCTCTATTCCAACAGTGTAAGCATGACATTGCTTATTTGAAAGTTGCCCGTCCTAATTGGGGAGGGACTTTTGCACTTGCATAGCCTTCGTTGGGTAACACCCGGAATGCTACCTTTAGAGGTGGGGGAGGGTTTGGAATATTATAATAAGGTGGTCGGCCTCTCCTTTGTACTTGACATTCGGGTTGAATCTCTACCACGTGATCATCATCCACCTTCTCCCCCAATGAAAAATTTCCGAGGGCTTCGTTGTTAAGAGCCATTTGGTGTCTAAAAGCAATTCATACACAAATTAGAAAAATAGAAGTAAAGAAAAACAAAACACACTAAGAGCCTGTTTGGCTTAGCTGATTTAGAGTAGCTGATAAGCATTAGGTGCTGAAAAGAACTTTTAAGTGCTGAAGCTGATTTAAAAAATAAGCATTTACGTGTTTGGATAAAAGTGCTGAAATCAATAATCAACAGTTAAAGAACTGGGTATACGAAGAGTTTTGTTCTAAAAAGAAGTATTTTAGGGATAAAATATAAATATTTTAGTCAAACTTAAAGTGCTTATGAGCTGAAATTTGATAAGTTGGGGGAGACCAACTTATGGCTTTTGGCTTATTTTTGGCTTATAAGCACTTTTAATTTTACCAAACACATAGATAAACTAAAGAGTGCTTATAAGCCAGTTTGACTAGCTTATAAGCTTAGCCAAACACCCTCGAATACTCAGATATATAGCTAAAATCGTCTAAATCCACGGCAACGTCGCCAAAAATTGATCGGGTCTAAGCCTACACTACTATTGAGTAGAGAGGATGGTTGATGCATTTTTAACCCAACTAGGTCGAGATTGAATCCAGTGGGAATTAATAATTAGAATTAGGTTTATATCTAAGCTAAATGCGAGCATTGCATCTAATTACACTTCCACAAATGTTTGGGTTTGATTACTACTTCTAATATTTAGTCTAGAAATTGCAATAATTGAAACTAAGGACAATATTTTTGTTGTTGTTTTTCGAATATTTAAAGAGACTAAGGTCGTGACTTCTACCTAGGTGGATATTCAATGGATAGTAAAATCTAGGGCAAGCTCATGATTAATTGGGATTGTAATATAGCTATCACACCTGGGTAATCACTCTATACCTCTCGGTAGTTTGAGTGATTTTGCCCAATTTGGTTTTCTCAAGGCCAAATGGATCTTCATGCAATTCAAGTGATATTAGCTCAATTCGGGTATTATAATCTCTAATTTTAACCCTTTAATTGGGGATACCAATTTCCTAAGTTCACTCTAATTCCTTGTTAGCCTAGTTTTTCCAGACTTAGTTCCCCTTTATCAAGTAGAGACTAAGTCATAAAGGCATGAACCAGTGTTTGCAACTACTAATTCCATAGTTCTAGCAAGAACTAGGCTAAATATCACTAACCCATACACATTCAATCCCTAATAGTGTGGGTCACAACCCTAGCTATAGGTTTAGGCACCCATGGAAATTATAGAAATTAAAGATGAAATGAAGATAAAATTTATAATAATTGATTAAAGGATGAAAATCTAATGCTAAAATTTGACTCTAGTACAAAATTTCCAAAAGCAGTAAACACATACATCTCAGGTGCTTCTCTAATACATAACATAATATAAAAATGACAAAATATTTTATTTATACTAAGCCAAAATTTCAGGAAAAAAATACCCCTGCGAAGTTTGTGCGACTGTGTAATTCTGATCGCGGTCCGCATTCTTTAAATCTGGATGTTGTTGAGCTGAGTTTCGCGGACCGCAAAATTTCAATAGTGGTCGTGTGAAGGACTTCTGCGGCTGCATAATTTTGACGCAGATCGCGCTTGTCATTTAGCCTGAAAATACAACTATCTGAATCTCCCTTTAACAAATCGTGTATTTCAGATCGCGGCTGCGTTGTGGCTTTTGCAGAAGCACAATATTTGTGCGGTCCGTGTTTCAGATCTCTTAGCCCAGTCTTGGGTTTTCTTCAAGTTTTGACTCCATTATGAGTTGATTATGACTCATTTTGCTTATTTTGAATAATTCCTGCAAGCGAGCATATTACATTAGTTTCCAGGAATACCTTCATGCATTTTTGGCTCAAAACACAAGTAAAAGGGATCAAATAATAGGTTAAATTCCTACTTTTCAACTAGTTCGGGCGCGTGGAATAAAGGCCGACTTTGACTAGGACGACTAGAGAATCAAGAAAGTTCCTATACCTTATGCTTTTTAATTGTATGTCATGGGGATATGCCACAACTTAAAATGTGGGGTGGGGGATAATTGTATGTTATATGTGTATGTGTTAGTTTTTGCTTTTTAGTAGTTACTTAAAATTGAAAAAAACATAATTTTTTTAAAATTTTCTATTTTTCCCGATGACAGATATCATTCGACGGGGTACTTGAGGGATTAAAATCGAAAGAAATATATAAAAAGATTTTCTTCTGTAGATAGTGTAACAACTGCCTCTTGGTTTTTCTTTGTGCCGCGGTACTTTTTAATGGATTTTTGTTTGAACCGAGTGTAGTTAGTTTTTATTTTTGCTAGGAGTAGGAAACCTTGTGATATGATTTAAATTGGAGACAATATCTCTTGACTTTATTATACTTTGAGAATAGTGAGTGCCTTAGTTGTGACACTTAGGATTAGTTTTTGACTCTTGTATCAGCACCTTAAATTGTATTATCTTAACTTCGCTTAACTTCTTTGAATAGAGAGTCTTGATAGTCCAATATTGAGTGAGTTATGTGCTATTTGTGTGTGAGGTTGTGGTGTATTCTGTGCATTGCATTTGATTTCTAGAACTTTTCCCGTGTGTTTGCAAAGTGAAATAGTAGTTTTATTCAGTCTTGGAAGCGATATAGACGTTTTTTTGTTTTGCCAGTTCTATGCTATTACCCACCTGATTGTTATGTATCTTAGTTAACCCTTTTGAGCCTGTAATCCCGTTTCTTTGGCAGCTACATTACAAGCCTTACGTATTTTTTAGAATTGACCATCTATTTGATCCTTTTCACCTCTCTTGAGCACTTGAAGTGGTTATGAACTTTGTAAAAGTTGAAGTGTGGGGTGATTGATTCGGCTTTTGAGTGGAACTATTGAAATAATGAGAAAGGTACGTTATTTTAAAAAAGCCAGGCCACTTGAACTTAATAAGAAAAGAAAAAAATAGTTGTATTATTGTGCAAATACTCCTTGATAGTGGTATCGCTTGATGTAATTGTACTTAAAGAAATAGGGAGTTAATGCATATTGATGTGAAAGTGGAGTTATGGTTTGACATAAGTATGGACTTTTGAATGTTAAAGTGTATGTATTAAAGTGCTTAGGGAGATATAGTCACTCTTATATCCAAATGTATTATACCCGTCCTGTAACCTACGTTACAATCAATTAAAATCCTACCTGATCCTAGATTGAATGAACTCAAGAATAATTTTGTCCCACTTAATCTTTAAATCACATTCCACCAAATATACTGTAACACTTTATTAGTTGAATTTAAAGTTTTAAAAACAAAATCTTAAATGTTAATGTAGTTTTTAACATCGATTTATTTTTCTAAGGAATTGTTTATTTTTTAAAGAAAGAAAAGTGAATATGTCAACCAACTTCAACTTTGTGACAATTAAATATTATTAATTCTTGTGATGTTTATTTCTAGAACTTTAGTAGTTATTTTGTATAGATTATTTCTATTTCAAAATAAACATATAATAAATAGTTTTCGAAAATAGTTCTTCAAAATCATGCTAGTTAATGCTTCCAAAGCTAAAATCCTCGGTATATTATAAATTTTGGTTTGGTTGTTAGGTACCTTAAATATTTTTTTTTTATTTTTGTGAGGTTTATTTCAAGAACTTTTGTTGTTATTGTTATACTTTAAATTATTATTTTTTCAAAACTAACATATAATTAATAACAAAATAAGTAATTTAAAAAAAAATTGAAACCACACTAACCGATGCTTCTAAAGATAAAATTCTCGTTATTTCTAAATTGTGTGGCATTATTTACGCTTTAACTTTTATAAATACTTAGGCTGGCTTTGTGTTAGGAAGAAATATGTTCATAATACATAATATATGTTCCACCATATAATTCCGAATAGTTATAAACTATTTGAGTTATATTGACGACTGTCATGTTAAATCAACGTTCAAAAATAAAGAACACCAAAATAAAAGTATATTTGTTGAATTTGAGATTACAAAATTTAACATTTAATACAAACACATGAATGTAAAATTTAACTACTAATATAAATAATTAAATGAAAAATTCAATTAGTATAAAAAGTTTTTGCTCAAAGAAGAATCTAGAAATCCACAATTTTATAGTTGATGTCCGAAAGAGGAAAAATTTTGATGATGAAAATGTGGAATTGCAACTTTTTTTATAGAAGTTTTTGGGAATATAATTTGTAACTGTCACGATCCGGATTTTTCATCCTCGGGAATCGTAATGGCGCCTAATAATGTGAGCTAGGCAAGCCAATTATGTAAACAACTTATCTTTTTACCCATTTTATATTCATTAATAATTGCGACATAATATCATTTAAACAACGGGATTTAACATAAGCGGAAGGAAAGCAATAAGCTAGTTGAACATGAATCCAATATAACTGTTTGAGTCTCGACTACCCATAACTGGTGCCACAGTATCACAGACGGTCTAAGAATAATACAAATAAGGGTCTGAAAGAAATAAATACAATACTGTCTCTGGAAATGCATGAAAGTAACAGGAATAGTAGATAGAAGAAGACACCAAGGACTGTGGACGCCTGTAGGACTACCTCGGGTCGCCTGATGAGCCAGAATCAGCAATCCCACTGCGATCCGAAGTCTAAAACACTGGGGTCTACACAAAAAAAAGTGTAGAGTTTAGTATCAGCACAACCGACTCCATGTGCTGGTAAGTGCCTAGCCTAACCTCGGCGAAGTAGTGACAAGGCTAGGACCAGACTATCAAATAAACCTGTGCAGTTATATAATATACAGCGAAAAGTAAAGCAGAAATAAGCAATTAGAGATGGGAGGGGGAAACATGCTTCGGGAAATAACAGGTAAAAATAGAATATCAAAAGAACAATAAAGGAATCAAAATTCATCCCCTAACAAGGGTAAGGAAAACGAGGCAGATTTCACTTTCTTTTAACATTTTGTGGTAGGCGTACCATCCGCTCCCATATCATTATATCTTGTGGTAGGCGTACCACCCGCTACCATTCTATTATATTTTATGGTAGGCGTACCACCCACTCACAGTTTATTATATCTTTGTTGCAGCGTGGAACACGATCCGTATATAATATTATAGCAACGTGCAAACCGATTCATTTATAATATTGTTGCGGCGTGCAACCCGATCCGTATATAATATTATTGCGGCGTACAACCCGATCCATATATAATATTATTGCGGCGTGCAACCCGATCCATATATAATATTATTATAGAGTGCAACCCGATCCATATATAATATTTACAATTATAACGAGAGTCCCGACAAGGGATCAATAAGGTCCTCACTATCCCTGCAAGGGAGAAGCAGATATAACCACGCTTGTTCCAACATCTAAGTACCACAACTATAACTAACCTGTTACAACATCTTACTACCACAACTATAACCAAGCTTGTTACTTCACCTAACTACCTCAGCTATAACCAAACCTATTACAACGCCTAACTATCTCAGCTATAACTATAGTCCTTACTCAACACAAATAATTATTAACCTAAGCATTCGTAATATCAATTAAGAACATAATGCAAGGAAACCACAACTCAACAATAGCCTGCCAAGGGGCAACGTAATGATCTATTCTCTTTCTCACTTTTACTTCACAATTCACTTCACAACTCGAGCCAATGCTCTAGAGGTTAAATTATCACTTATACTTTTGCAATCCATTCTACAACTGGAGCCAACGCTCCTCAATGTTCATAAGTCACAATTGTTTTCATAACTTTACACAACAAATAGAAATACTCACCAAGGCATGAATAATACAACTAAGTTATGAAAATCATAATATAGGACTCACAGTCATGCTTGACACCAACGTATAGATACTCGTCACCATGCCTATACGTCGTAATCAACAAAAAAACAAATAGCAAATAGGACACAACTCCTAATCCCTCAAGCTAAGGTTAGACCAAACACTTACTTCTAACTTCCACGACCAACTCAAGCCTCGAACACCACTTTTTCTTTCGAATTTGACTCCAAATCAATTGTATGTATACATAAATGACTTCATAACATCTATAAATGCTAAACAATTTGAATCCAATACGTAATTATAGCTTTCCAGTTATTCTCCCCAAAAATCCAAAAATCGACCCCGGGCTGCTTGGTCAAAACATGAGGTTCGGACCAAAATCAAATCCCCCATTCACCCACGAGTTCAAATATATAATTATTTCCATAATTCGACCCCAAAACAAGGTCTAAATCACCATTACTCAGAAAGCACTAGTTCTACCCAAATCCCTAATTTTTTATCCTTAATCATATTTTTTAGGCCTAGAATTGTAGTGAGTGTTGATGAAAAATAAAGAAAACAAGTTAAACAATACTTACTCAAGAAGCTTTGGTGAAGAAGTGCTTCAAAAATCGTCTAGGAGCTTTAGAGAAGAAAGGGTTGATGATATTTCATGAAAATCCTGTAATGGGTTCTATTTTGGGGTTTTAAAATAACTGGGCAAAATTGCCCTTCGCGTTCGCGATGAGTCAGGCTGATTAAGCCTTCACGTTCGCGAAGCTTTAGCTTCTCAAGCCTCGCGTTCGCATTCCATGGATTGCGTTCGTGTAGGGTATTTACCCCACCCGTGCCTAGGCCCACTTTGGCCTTCGCGTTCGTGTGGCCAGGCTCGCGTTCGCGAAGGTATAACCCCCAACTACCTCGCATTCGCGACCTGAGCTATGCGTTCATATAAAAGGACTTTCCCTTCATCAAAATTTACTCATCGCTTTCGCGTAGGTACTCCCGCGAACGCGAAGAAGGAAATTTCAGAAATCCAACAACTGAAAAACCTACAACATTTTCTAAGTCTAAAACCTTCCAAAACATATCTGAAACACACCGGAGCCCTCGGGGCTCCTAACCAAACACATTTACTAACTCAACATCATCATTAATACTTATCCGTGCAATCAAATCTCCTAAATAAACTAAAAAATAATGAATCAAACCTCAAAAATCAAGAACTTTTCCTCAAACTTCATCAAGTTTCAAATTTTGAAATCCGAGTCCGAATCACGTCAAACGACGTTCGTTTTTAACCAAATTTTACAGGAAGGACTTAAACCATATGTAAGACCTATACCGGGCACCGGAAACAAAATACAGGCCCGATACTGACATGTTCTAATAAATTTCATTTCAAATTTCCTTAAACAATTTCTTTCAAAAATTAATTTCTCGGGCTTGGGACCTCGGAATTTGATTTTGGGCATATGTCCAAATCCCATATTTTCCTACGGACACTCCGGGACCGTCAAATCACGGGTCCGGGTCCGTTTATCTAAAACATTGATCGAAGTTAAATTAACTCATATTATAATCAAAACTTATTATTTTTCACAAATTTTCATATTTAAGCTTTCCGGCTATGCACCCTGACTGCGCATGCAAATTGAGGCGACTCTAAATAAGGTTTTTAAGGGCTCGGAGACACAGAATTTAATTTAAAACAAGTGATGACCATTTGGGTCATCATATTCTCCACTTCTAAAATAACCATTCGTCCTCGAACGAACACAAGGAAGAAGTACCTAAGTCAGAAAAAAGATGGGGATAACGACTTCTCATATCGGAATTGGACTCACAGGTCGATGCCTCAGGAGGCTAACCTCTCCACTGAATACGAATAGAAGGAAAATTTTCGACCTCAATTGACGAACCTACTGGTCTAAAATAGCTATCCTCTCCTTCTCATAAGACAAGTTCTTGTCCAGCTGGACAGTGTTGAAATTTAACATGTGGGCTGGATCGCCGTGATACCTCCGAAGCATGGACATATGAAACACTGGATGCACGTCTGTCAAGCTCGGCAGCAATGCAAGTCTATCAGCCACCTCTCCCCACTCGATCAAGAATCTCAAATGGACCAATGAACCTAGGGATAAGCTTGCCCTTCTTCCCAAATCTCATCACGCCCTTCATATGCGACACTCGGAGCAATAACCGCTCACCAACCATAAAAGTCACAACTCGAACCTTGCGGTCTGCATAACTCTTTTGCCTGGATTGAGTTGTACGAAGCCTATCCTGAATGATCCTGACCTTGTCCAAGGCCTCCTGAACTAGATTCGTCCCCAAAAACTGAGCCTCTGCCAGCTCAAACCATCCTACTGGAGACCGACATCGCCTACCATATAAAGCCTCATAAGGAGCCATCTGGATACTCGACTGGTAGCTATTGTTGTAGGCAAACTCCACTAAAGGAAAAAACTGATCGCACGACCCTCTAAAGTCAATAACACAAGCTCAGAGCATATCCTCCAAAATCTAAATAGTCCGCTCAGACTGCCCGTCCACCTGGGATGAAATATTGTGCTTAACTCAACCCATCTGTCCAACTGTCGCTGAATTGCTCTCCAGAAGTGTGAGGTAAACCGCGTACCCTGGTCCAAAATGATAGATACGGGCACTCCATGAAGGCAAACAATCTCTCGAATATAGATCTCAGCCAACCTCTCAGAAGAATATGAGACTGCCACAAGAATGAAACGTGCCGACTTAGTCAGCCTATTAATAATGACCCATACTGCGTCGAACTTCTTCCAAGTCTGCGGGAGTCCAGTAATGAAGTCCATAGTGATCCACTCCCACTTCCACTCAGGTAGCTCAATCCTCTGAGGTAAACCACCAGTCCTCTGATGCTCGTACTTAACATGCTGACAACTCAAACACCGAGCCACATATGCAACAATATCCTTATTTATTCTACGCCACTAATAATACACATACTTGACCGTACAATCTCAAAACTCCATCATCATCTAAGATAACCTTCCTGGCACCTCCGTGCTGCACTATGTATCTAAGGACATATAAATGGGGATCATCATACTGCTTATCATGGATACGCTCCAATAATGAAGAACGAGCGACCGTGCAAGCTAACACATGACTAGGCTCAGAAGCATCTAGTCTCATGAGCTGATTGTCTAAAGCCTGAACATCCAAAGCAAGCGGTCTCTCACTGACCGGAATATCAGCAAGACTGCCCATACTGGCTGACTTCCTACTCAAAGCATCGGCCACCACATTGGCCTTTCCCGGATAATATAAAATGGTGATATCATAATCTTTCAACAACTCTAACCACCTCCTCTTCCTCCAATTCAACCCCTTTTGCTTGAACAAATACTGAAGACTCTTATGATCCGTGAACACCTCACATGCCATGCCATACAGATAATGCCTCCAAATCTTCAATGCGTGAACTATGGCTTCCAACACCAAATCATGAATCGGATAGTTCTTCTCATGAATCTTCAACTACCGCAAAGCATAGGAAATGACCTTTCCATCCTGCATTAACACTGCACTAAGTCCAATGCGAGAAGCATCATAATAAACTTTTTAATGCCCTGAACCTGTGGGCAAAACCAATACTAGTGCCGTAGTCAGAGTTGTATTGAGCTCCGAAAAGGTCACCTCACACTCATCCGATCACCTGAACTGGGCAACCTTCTTGGTCAGCCTGGTCATCGGGGCTACGATAGATGAAAACCCCTCCACGAACTGACGATGGTAGCCTGCCAATCCCAAGAAACTCCGAATCTCCATAACTAATGTCGGTCTAGGCTAGCTCTTGACTGCTAAAATCTTCTTCGGATCAACATGAATACCCTCTGCTGATACAACATGACCCAAGAATGCAACTGAACCTAACCAGAACTCCTACTTAGAGAACTTTGCATATAACTGACTATCCCTCAGAGTCTGAAGAACCACTCTGCTGCTCGTGCTCCTCCTTGTTGCAGGAATATATTAATATATCATCAATGAAAACTATCACGAACGAGTCTAAATAAAGCCTAAACACTCGGTTCATCAAATCCATAAGAGTTGTTGGGGCATTTGTCAACCCGAATAATATCACCAAGAACTCATAATGCCCGTACCGAGTGCGAAAGTTTTCTTAGGGATATCGGATACCCTAATCCTCAGTTGATGGTAGCCAGATCTCTAGTCAATCTTCGAAAATACCTTGGCACCCTAAAGCTGATCAAACAAATCCACAATCCTGAAAAATGGATACTTATTCTTGATTGTAACCTTGTTCAACTACCGGTAATCAATACACATTCGCATCGACCCATCCTCCCTTTTAACAAACAACACCGCCGCACCCCAAGGCGAAACACTGGGTCTAATGAAATCCTTCTCAAGCAAGTGTTACAACTGTTCCTTTAATTCTTTCAACTCAGGCAGGGCCATACGATACAGAGGGATAGAAATGGGCTGAGTGCCCGAAGCCAAATCAATGCAAAAGTCAATATCCCTATCGGGTGGCATACCCGGCAGGTCTGAAAGGAAAACATCAGGAAACTCACGAACAACAGGCACAGAAACAATAGAAGGAACCTCAGTGCTCAAATCACAAACATATGCTAAATAGGCCAAACACCCCTTCTCGACCATATGCCGAGCCTTGATGTACTAGATAACACTGTGGGCAGAATGATCAGGAGTCCCTCTCCACTCTAAACGAGGGAAACATGGTAAAGCTAAGGTCACAGACTTGGCATGACAGTCCAAGATAGCATGGTAAGATGATAACTAGTCCATCCCCAACATAACATCGAAACCAACCATGTCCAAAAGAAGCAAATCTACACGAGTCTCAATACCTCCAATAACCATTTTACATGAATAATGGACGCGATCCACCACAACAGAATCACCCACCGGCATAGACACATAAATAGGGGCACTCAAAGAATTATTAGGCATGACTAGATACGGCGCAAAATAAAATCAAAGCTTCTTTACGACAAACCAGAACAATACCTGCACCTCCACCTATAATACCTTTATCTCCACCTCTAATACCTCTCTTTGAGTGATATGGAGAAACTTCTCTAGAAATAGATGTGTAAACTGCTCCAAAGTCGAAGCTGGCGATCCGACTTGTCTAGCCAAGTAATAATATCTTTACCAAATCTTGGAGGATCCAAACAAGCAAAAAGTAGAAAAATCGACCCCATTAGTCTCAACTATCCCCATGTTTCTAAGAACCTCATGATAGCTATGTTGATAATCTCGGGGATCCTCAGTAGATGCACCGCTAGATGTAATAGTGAAGATCTTGGGGAAACTTATCCAATCTCCACAAAGCCTCAGAAGACGTGGCTGATCTATCACCGATCTGTGCTGCTACCCTGGCTGAAGAAGCAGTACATAACCTCTGCATTCGTGAAAGGACAAGAGTAGATGTTTCAATTTAGCATTGAGAGAAAAAAATTGCACGATAGGAAAGAATGAATGTGAAATTTTTCCTAACTCTATAGCCTCTGGGGGATAAATACAGACGTCTCCATATCGATCTCTCAGAATCTACTAAGCTTGTCTGTGAACTGTGAGACCCATGTAACCTAGAGCTCTTATATCAACTTGTCATGACCCGAATTTCCCACCCTCGGGAGACATGATGGCGCCTACTAATGTGAGCTAGGCAAGCCAATTATGTGAACAACTTACCTTTTTACCCATTTTATATTCAATAACAATTGTGAAATAATATCATTTAAACAGCGGAATTTAACATAAGCGGAAGGAAAGGAATAATCTAGCTGAACATGAATCTAATACAACTGTTTGAGACTCGACTACTTAGAACTGGTGTCACAGTTTTGCACCGGTCTAAGAATACTACAAATAAATGTATGAAAGAAATAAATACAACAATGAAAGAAATAAATACAACACTATCTCTGGAAATGCATGAAAGAAATAGGAATAGTAGATAGAAGAAGCGTCACGACCCCAATCCCGGTCGTGATGGCGCCCAACACAATTGCTAGGCAAGGCCGACCATTTTCACTCTCAACCCGAGCATGAAGCTCAAAACCAGTTATTTGAATATCATTAATAACAATTAAACTAAACGATTATGCTGAATATCACTATAATACAGAATATACTCCCAAAGACCTGGGGGTCATGAGTCTAGAGCCTCTAACAATACAGTATAATAAGACTGTAATGATACATAGTCTGAAATACGCGGAAAATCAAATAACAGGGGACAAGGGAGGAGTCGGGTCCTGCGGACGTCAGGCAGCTACCTCGATAACTCCGGACAAACTCTGAAATCAGCAAAAGCTCAGCTAAACTCCCGGGATACCTGGATCTGCACACATGGTGCAGGGAGCAAAGTGAGTACTTCCAACTCAGTGGTAATAGACATATATAATGGCTGAAAGTAAGAAAACCCGAAATACTACAATGCAAAGCTATAACCAATACTCCTACACATTTAACAGTGTAATAACAACAATTAATGACAGATAACACAGGCTGGTATAGATGTATGAATGCAATGCAATGCACATGACCGCTGCGGCGTACATCCCGATCCATTTGGGTACCCGCGCTCACTGTGGGGGGTTCAGACTCCGGAGGGGCTCCTACAGCCCAAGCACAATATCATAGTAACATACGATGCGGCGTGCAGCCCGATCCACTATCAGTCTAGCTATATGCATGCAAGCCACACAGGCACATTCAAACTTACCATTCTTAGTTCTGATTATCAGTAATTATAATTAGGTGTTCAAAACCTTAGAATTTTACTAGCCATTTCGAGACAATGTTTAGCTCAGGACTGATATGATGAAAACATGCTATATATCATGGAAACAATGATAATGATCCCTACGGGATCCAAATAACCGGTACGCAACCCAAATATATCCATAACCATCCAAGTAGGAGGTTTACCAGCTAATTTATAGCCAACAACACAGTACAACATCACTAAGGCAGACTAAGCCATAGTCCCCAATCACAATCGACCT
>MU689470.1:411094-492946 GCA_026770625.1 Nicotiana glauca | reverse complement strand
GTTGACTTTTCCAAAACAAGCTTCCTTCAATGAGACTATGTGCCTCATTTCCAACTAAAACCAATTAAATTCTATCCGATCAACTCGAATACTGATATTGAAACATAGAAAAATATAGTGTGGGGGAAACGGGGTGGTAACTCACGTGACAACGGGCCGGGTCGTTACAAGAAGATGCCAAGGCCTGCGTACGCCTACAGGACTACCTCAGGTCGCCTGATGAGCAAGAATCAGCAATCCCACCGCGGTTCGAAGTCTACAACACTGAGGTCTGCACAAAAAAAAAAGTTTAGAGTGTAGTATCAGCACAACCAACTATAAAGGAAAGTAAAGCAGAATTAAGAAACTAGAGATGGGAGGGGGAAACATGCTTAGGGAAATAACAGGTAAAAACATAATATCAAAAGTAGTATAAAGGAATCAAAATTCAACCCCTAACAAGAGTAAGGAAAATAAGGCAGATTTCAATTTCTTTTAACATCTTGTGGTAGGCGTACCACCCGCTCCCATATCATTATATCTTGTAGTAGGTGCACCACACGCTCCCATTCCATTATATCTTGTGGTAGGCGTACCACCCGCTCCCATTTCAATATATCTTTGTTGTGGCGTGCAATCCGATCCGTATATAATATTGTTACGGCGTGCAACCTGATCCATATATAATATTGTTGCGGTGTCCAACCCGATCCATATATAATATTGTTGCAGCGTGCAACCCGATCCATATAATATTGTTGCGACGTGTAACCCGATCCATATATAATATTGTTGCGGTGTGCAACCCGATCCATATATAATATTATTGCGGCATGCAACCCTATCCATATATAATATTGTTGCAGCGTGCCCGATCCATATATAATATTATTACGGCGTGCAACCGGATCCATATATATTGTTGCGGCGTGCAATTCGATCCATATATAATATTTACAATTATAACGAGAGTCCCGACAATGGATCAATAAGGTCCTCACTATCCCGGCAAAGGAGAAACAACTATAACCACTCTTGTTCCAACATCTAAATACCACATCTATAACAAACCTGTTAGAACATCTAACCACCAC
This sequence comes from Nicotiana glauca, assembly GCA_026770625.1. NCBI lineage: Eukaryota > Viridiplantae > Streptophyta > Magnoliopsida > Solanales > Solanaceae > Nicotiana > Nicotiana glauca. The sequence continues at coordinate 491,873 of MU689470.1, read as the reverse complement.
AACTATAACCAAACTTGTTACTTCACCTAACTACCTCAGCTATAACCAAACCTATTACAACACCTAACTATCTCAGCTATAACTATAGGCCTTACTCAACACAGAGAATTATTAACCTAAGCATCCGTAAATCAATTAAGAACGCAATGCAAGGGAACCACAACTTAACAATAGCCCGCTAAGGGGCAACGTAATAATCTCTTCTCTTTCTCACTTTTACTTCACAATTCACTTCACAACTCGAGCCAATGCTATAGAGGTTCCGCTATCACTTATACTTTTTCAATACGTTCTACAACTGGAGCCAATGCTTCTCAATGTTCATAAGTTAAAATTCTTTCCACAACTTTACACAACAAATAAATACTCACCAAGACATGAATAATACAACGAAGTCATGAAAATCACAATATAGGACTCACTGTTATGCTTGACACCAACGTATAAATACTTGTCACCATGCCTATACATTGTACTCAACAAGAAAACAAATAGCAAATAGGACACAACTCCTAATCCCTCAAGCTTAGGTTAGACCAAACACTTACCTCAAACTTCCACGGACAACTCAAGCCTCGAACACCGCTTTTTATTTCGAGTTCGGCTCCAAATCAATTGTATCTATACATAAATGATTTCATAAGATCAATTAATTCTAAACAATTCGAATCCAATGCCTAATATTAGCTTTCCAATCATTCTTCCCAAAAGCCCAAAAATTGACCCCAGGCCCGCTTGGTAAAAACACGAGGTTCGAACCAAAATCAAATCCCCCATTCACCCACGAGTCCAAATATATAATTATTTCCAGGAGTCGACCCTAAAATGAGGTCTAAATCACCATTAATCAAAAAACCCTAATTCTTCCCAAATCCCTAATTTTCTACCCTTAATCACATGTTTTAGGCCTAGAATTCTAGTGGGGGTTGATGGAAAATGAAGAAAACAAGATAAACAATGCTTACCCAAGAATCTTTGGTGAAGAAGTGCTTCAAAAATTTCCTAGGAGCTTTGGAGAAGAAAGTATTGATTATATTTTATGAAAATCCCGTAATGGGTTATGTTTTGAGGTTTTAAAATAACTGGGCAAAATTGCCATTCGCGTTCGTGATAGACCCTTCGCCTTCTCAATGCGTTAGGTTGATTAAGCCTTCGGGTCGCGCTAAGGGGCTCGTGTTCGCGAAGTTTTAGCTTCTCGAGCCTCGCATTCGCGTTCCATGGATCGCGTTCGCATAGGGTATTTACCCCACCCCTGCCCAGGCCCACTTTGGCCTTCGCGTTCGCATGGCCAGGATTGCGTTCGCAAAGGTATGACCCCCACTACCTCGCGTTCACGACCTGCACTATGCGTTCGCGTAGAAGGATTTTCTCTTCGTCAAACTTTACTCATCGCGTTCGCGTACGTATTCCCGCGAACGCAAAGAAGGAAACATCAGAAATCCAACAGCTGGAAAACCTGAAACATTTTCTAAGTCTAAAACCTTCCGAAACACACCCGAGCCCTCTGGGCTCCTAACCAAACACACGTACTAACTCAAAAACATCATGAGAACTTATTTGTGCGATCAAATCGCCTAAATAACCTTAAAACAATGAATCAAACCTCAAAAATCAAGAACTTTTCCTCAAACTTCTTCAAGTTTCGAAATTTGAAATTCAAGTCTTAATCACGTCAAACGACCTCTATTTTTAACAAAATTTTACAGGAAAGACTTAAACCATTTATAAGACCTATACCGGACACCGTAACAAAAATATGGGCCCGATACTAACATGTTCTAATCAAATTTCATTTCAAATTTTCTTAAATAATTTCTTTAAAAAATTAATTTCTCGGGCTTGGGACCTTGGAATTCGATTCCGGGCATATGCCCAAGTCCCATAATTTCCTACGAACCCTCCGGGACAATCAAATTACGGGTCCGGGTCCGTTTACCTAAAAAATTAACCGAAGTCAAATTAACTCATATTATAATCAAAACTTATCATTTTTCATAAATTTTCATATTTAAGCTTTCCGGTTACGTGTCCGGATTGCGCACGCAAATCGAGACAACCCTAAATGAGGTTTTTAAGTCCTCGAAGGCACATATTTTAATTTACAACAAGTTATGACCGTTTGGATCATCATAGAAACAAGAAAGGATTTATACAAATGAAATGTGGAATTTCTTGTTTTTACGTAATATCTTTTTAAGAATTAATTTTTTCAAAGGTTTATTATCTAAAGAAAAGTTCTACGATTCGTGTAATGACCTAAAATTCACTAAGAGTCGTGATGGCACCGGACACCGCTGTCAGGCAAGCCAACTAAAATACTTGATCAAACTCTTATCTCAATAATTTTGAAAACAGATAGTTTCCTTAAATCCAGATAGTAAACGATAATCTTTTCGAAAATAAGTAAAAGAATATTTACAAGTAAGTACAGAACGCCACATCCATCCCAATACCCGGTAACACAAGTGCATGAGCAATTTTCTAAGAAATAATGTAATAAAATAACTGTCCGGAATACAAATTGGACAAAAGATAAATACAACAATCTGGAGGAGACACTGCTAGCTGTGGGTCATCTCGAGAAGTGCCCCTCACCTAAGTCTCTGCATAAACCATGATGCTATTCCACTAAGCCACTAGCCACATATGAACCTGTGCAACAAAAATGCACAGCAAGTGTAGTATGAGTACGAAATAACGTGTATCCAGTGAGTATCCGGTCTAATCTCGAAGAAGTAGAGACGAGAGGTCGACTTCGACACTTACTAGTGGTCCAACAGTGTATATCAGTAATATAGTAAAGATTGTAATTCAATAGAATGAAGCAAGTAAACAATTCTTTATTCCAAGTTGCTTGTCATCATTTATACATATATTCTCAAGCCGGGAAGAGGCATTAACAACTTCAATAAGTTTCAAAGCAAGCAATACAAGAATGCGCAAATCATGCTGAGGACGTACGACCCAATCCAACAATATTTAAACTGTGCACTGCCAGAGAGTCGAATGGCGCGAACCATAGATGTATCTATTTAATCCACCGAGGCGTTCGGCCCGTTCCTAAATTTAAACACACACAGATGGTCAATCAAGAAGTCATCAGGAAACAATTCTCCAAAGAAAACCAATTCTCTTTTAACAATTTAGAAAAATGAAGTTTAATTATTTTTAGAAATTCATTTACCAATTTGGTAGGATTTAAGCAGTTTTACAGTCAATAAGGTTACAGATATTCCAAGCATAGTACGCTTTTGGGTCCTACACTACCGGACTTACACATATTAGTAGCTACACATGGGCTCTCCTCACCTCGTGCGTACGTAGCCCCCACAAATAGGAGCACATAACTAATTATTTCACCTATGGGGATAATTCCCTCTTACAAAGTTAGAAAGGAGACTCACCTCACTCCGAAGATCCATAATTGACATTCCACTCCCTTTCAAAGACTTGAATCGATGCTACTTGCTCCGAAACTAACCAATAATTATGTAAATCCATTAATACATGCTCAGGTGCTCAATATAATCCAATTTATGACAATTCCTAACCCCGAACGAAAAGTTAACAAAATCACCCTCGGGCCCACGTGCCCGGATTCCGAAAATTTTCAAAGATTAAGCTTACCCATAACCCCATGAACTCAAATATATAATTTACTCTCAATTTCATACCAAAAATCGTGGTCAAATTCCAAGAATATCAATTTTCTAGGTATTCCCTCAAACCCTAGTTTTCACTAATTTTTATGTTAAAATCCATATATAATCAATGTATTTAACTCCTAATAAGTGGAGATAACTTACATTGCCATTGAATGATGAAACCCCCTCTTGAAATCCTCCAAGAATCGCCCAAGCCAAGAGAAAAATTAAAGAAATGGGCTAAATCTCGAGTTTTAAAACACCCACTTCCTCCAGCACTTTCCGCACATACGGTCATTTGACCGCTTCTGCGGTTCTTCAAGTGCGAGCCCAAATGCCGCTTCTACGATCCGGGGCTCCCAGTCCATTCCACTTATGGGCCCTCACTTCCGCATATGCGGTCCTGCATCTACGAAAAAATGACCGCATCTGCGGTCCCAGCTCTCCCTAGCCAATACTGTATCTGCGACCATAGGGCCGCTTCTGTGGCTCTGCACCGGCGACCCTAGTTTCGCAGGTGTGGTTACATCAGCAACCAATAACTTCAGCTCTTCTTCAAACTCCAAATTCGATCTGTTAACCACGCGGACCCGAGGCCCCCGGAACCCCAACCAATCATACCAACCAGTCCCAAAACCCATTACAGACTTGCTTGAGGCCTCAAATTATATAAAAAACGCTAAAATTATGAATCGACCTCCAATCCAAGCTTTATGAACTTTAGAATTTAAAACTTCTACTTTCAATGATGAAACCTATCAAATCACGTTCGATTGGCTTCAAACTTAGCACACAAGTCATATTCGACATTACGGACCTACTCCAACTTTCGGAATCGGATTTTGACCTCGATATCAAAAAGTCCACTTCTAGTCGAACTTCTAAAAAACCTTCAAATTTCTATCTTCAGCCAAATGACTTCAAACTGACCCACGGACCTCCGAATTTACTTTCGATCGCGCTCCCAACACCAGAATCAGCATACGGAGCTACTCACAGACTCGGAATCCCAAACGGACGTCGATAACATTGAAATGCACTTCAACCCAAACATTGAAATTTCTCCCAAAATGCTAACTTCCACAATAGGTGCCAAAACGCTTCTATGTCATTAAACTCAATCCGGGCATATGTCTGTCCAAAATCATCATATGTACCTACTGGAACCCTCGAATCCTAATTTCGAGGTAGTTTACTCAAAAATCCAATCCTAGTTAATTCTTTCAACTTAAAGCTTCCAAAATGAGAATTCTCTTTCCAAATCCACTCCGAACTTCCCAAAATTCAATTCCGACCATGTGTACAAGTCATATCACCTGAAATCAAGCTGCTCATGGTATCACACCGCTGAACGGGCGCTCTAGAGCTCAAAATGACTGGTTGGTTCATTACATTCTCTCCCACTTAAATATATTTTTATCCTCGAACGTGCTAAGAACTGTGATGGGGGTTGTCCGAAATCACTGTTTAACATCTCGGGCACCAACCCGTGCTACCACAACTCAGCTGGGATCCCTAGCTTGATCAATCTAAAGATATCCTTTTTTACTTAAGCAAATAAGCCTTATAGCCCAATTCCAACATCCGGAATTCTCTGCCAGGCCTGTTCCAACATAAGCTCATAGTATCAATAACTACACGCAACACCAAAGCATGACTGCATACCTTAGCTGAATTTACAACTTGCACCACTTTACTCACAGGACCCCAATAACATTTTCTGATCAAATAAATCGAATTTCCATGAATCTGATGCCTCCATTGGATCTCATGACCTACATAGGTCTTGCTCTAATTCTTACAATACCACCATGACGGAAGAGATATGTAGAAATTCATACCCAACTACTGAATCAACAAACCATTGGGTCTATACTCTTACAAGAACCATCACCTCATCCTGAACCAAATAATGGTCTTAGCTCCTTAATATACTTCATATAATCAGATTGCATAGATCCTAAATCCAATGATCTCGTCTCACCTAGTACGAACTGCTCAGGCAATAAGCCACCCTAGACATTATCAAAAGTCTCATACGATGCACCAACATGCCAATAGGCTGCCAATTCGAACGCAATACAAAAGGAAAACAAACTCTAGAAGGAACTACTCAACTCACGCAGCTAATACAAACTTTCCTCAAAAAAATGGGAAAAAAACATATGAGATAAAATATAAAAACTATATTCAACATCACACTGTTGCGGCGTGCAACACGATCCAAACAACATACCCATGGTGGTGTGCCACCCAATCGACAGATGACACTCACCTAAGGAGATGCACATCGAGTTAAATTGCTCATTACAGCAAAATACTGAATATCGTTCACAAGCACGCTAAGTGCATAATACCATCCCTGAGGGGACATATAACGATATAAGCTACAAAACTCAAGCACAACTGAGGTGCAATATACGATCCGAATCTCAAGAGCCATTTTGCTTATATAACATCATCTCTACGCGGATCCTCAACACATAAGCAATTTGCCAAGCCGTATCACAACTCACACAGCGTAACATATCATTACATGAAATAATTAACTACGAAATAAACACCCTGACTACTCTTCCATATGGAGCGCATTACTAAAATGAACACATCTGGCCTGATATAGAGCCCATATTCACATTTGAATCAATCCACAAACCTCAAGCTGATTCTGATCGCACTGAACTAGGCTAATAACCTTTCAAAGGTCCATAATAACTCTCCTTTCTCTCATAACGCATAAGAAAAACCATCATAACCAGAGTAGTCATCCACAGTCCACAACTCAATAAATCAAGTTCCCTCCAGGCATCAATTCCCAAATCAACGATATTACCACAATCTTCATACTTAGTTTAACTCTTTAACCAATCAAGTGATTACATGCCACACTTATACAACCTTCCCACGGGGCATGCCCCCACAACCTTCCATAACTGATAACAGGTCTGTACATCAAAACCACCGGCCATAATAACGCTAAAAAAGGATCAAGAATTCTTAACCAGGATGCAAAGCCTTTTTCACAAAACACCGATCTCAGGTGATGCTGAAGGCAATACCAACTTACTTTAAACATCGAAACTACATTCCTGCTCATCCGAGCTCGCGACATCCTTGTTAACACTAAACTGCAACCTTAATCCTTACTTTAAATTCCATACCGTTCACCGCACCCGATATGCAAATATTCAATAGAACACAATTTCCATAATAACTCCAGAACCACTAATAGATTGACGCTTCATCATATAAAAACCTTTCACTTAACGAATTTCAGGAGAACCATCGCCACACACAGGTAAATTCTCATAACCACATAATATGCAAATCTCCAAGTAGTGGTCCAAACCACCATAACCCTTCTGGGATCTGCCTACACGTAACATGCCATAATAGTAGAATACTCTTGAATAACGTTAATTACGGCGGCCGACAGGCCTCGAATGTACCCCCACAAATCACTTGCATAATTTGCTGAAGGAACTGATCTCTACCACTAATATACCAATTCAACTATGGCTAACCAGTCTATCTTCTTCCATTTCATCCTCGATTGCCTAAGGAATAATAACTCCGTTCAACATAGAACACACTCCTTTCACACTCATCCTGAGTGACCGTGAATCACAAGGCCATAATATCTCAAATCCCACGAACCATTTCATACCTCCCAATTGCTACACTGCAGGTCAAAACATCATAAAACATTCTTGGAACCTCCTCATAAGCTGCTACAAAGATTGATTCTTAACCATACCTACAGGCTCGAAATCATTAGGCACCACACTTTACCCCTTCGAATTCACTGGGACAGTTGTTGAGAGCCACCCGCTCTGCCTTGGCCCCGAATATAATCAACTCCATAAATCTTCTATCACATGAATATGTTCTCGACGAAGCACCCGGCCGAGTCATTTTCCTTGAAACTCGCATCTATACAAGGCATAAATCCTGAATCCTTCCCCAAATATGAACATGAGCCAATAAGGCCACCTATAGCACCTCTTTGCCTATTCGTTTGTTCAGATACCACCTACGTTCTTTTCCCTTAGCCACAATAACTTACAAATATGCCTGTAACTCGAAACCTTACAAGAAGATAACCATATAACCCATTCATACGCGGCGGGACTCTCCCACTTAGCTTGAAGCCACCATTACACAACTCTGAAATTCACCAAGGTTCCTTATATCTTATTGACATAACCATGCGCAATCGACTGCAAATATTCACAGAATCTTTATACTTTGAAACATCAACCACATTTGCACGACCGATCTCTTTGCAGTATAGCCATCAAAATTCTTCGCAGAAGCTTCGCCAACCATGAGACCGCTAACTTGCTCACATGGAATAACCCACCTGAGCCTGAGCTCACTCTCTAGCTACACAAGTCGTGGACATCAATTAAATGAGTGGCAACATCCTTCCAATTCAAAGTTAGGTCGTATCCTCTTTCATTTCAAGCAGCTCATTTTTGTTAAATCAAATCTCATACTACATAATAGTCCATACATCAAATTAATCCGTAGGCTCAAATTGCCAATCATTAAAATTACCAAATCACTCCAAACTCTTCTTAAGGTGCATGGTCATCCTACCACAAGCCCATATGAAACTCCGCCACTTTCCCACTTTGGAGAAACTCACCCCTTTAGTCGACTACGCGACCTTCACTTCTTACACCTAGACTTCTATAAATTTTAACCACCGCTTTACATTAGAAACACCAATTCAATCATGAACCACTACCCATAGCAATCTCTGATGGTCTCTTCTTCAATACTAACTCACAATATCTTGCTTCAAAGTCAAATAGTAGAAGATTGTAAAACCGGCGAACTTAGTACATTCAACAGATATAACTATATCTCAACACAGATAAAAATTCCACCACGTTCGCAAATACCAAGCCTCGTTACCACACATGCCCAAATTTGAATATTCTTAGCCCGATTGCCTTTCCCCTGTCGGGAATAAATACTGAATCTCTAGATCATGTACTGAGAAAACCTCCCTTCACGTCATTCACTGCCACGACACGTAGGAAAACATCCTACCATCATATCAATACTACGGAATAATCGTACATAAGCATTATGGAAACTTGTGCCTGGCCTTAGATCTCTCAGAAGTACCGTTGCTGGGCTAAAATGACATAATATCCTTGTACAACGCGACGATAATAACTCAAACAACCCTGCAGGGAGAAACACCCCGCACCACATTCGTAGTACCATTATAATCTTGCAATACTTGATCTATAACCAGCGGTTCGCATCGCATAAGATTGAGCAGGAAGGAAACAAGGGCATCAGCCTCAAGGAAATCAAATCGCACGTTAAGGAATCAAGAAAAAAAGTACTCCTAACAGCCCTGTAGCTCCCGAAGATAAGTACAGACGTCTCCGTACCGATCCGTGAGACTCTAATAGACTTGCTCATGACTCGTGGGACCTAAGGGAACATAGTGCTGATACCATGTTGTCACGACCCAAAATCCATTAAGGGTCGTGATGGCGTCGGACACAACTGTCAGGCAATCCAATAAAAATGCTAATTAAATTCTTATCTCAATAATTTTGAAAACTAATATTTTCCTTCAATGAAGATAGTAAAAGATAATTTTTACAAAAATAAGTAAAAGAATATTTACAAGTAAGTATAAAATACCCCATATCCATCCCAGAACCTGGTGTCACAAGTGCATGATCAATTTCTAAGAAATAATGTAATACAACAACTGTCTGGAATACAAATTGGACAGAAGGTAAATACAACAATCTGGAGGATACTCTGCTGGCTACGCGTCGTCTCGAGAAATGAAGCTTACCTAAGTCTCCGCATCAACCATGCTGCTATGCCACTAAGCCACTAGCCACATATGAACATGTGCAATAAAAATGCACAACAAGTGTAGTATGAGTACGAAAACAACGTGTACCCAATAAGTATCTCATCTAATCTTGAAAAAAGTAGAGACAAGAGGTTGACTTTGACTCTTACTAGTGGTCCAACAATGTATATCAATAATATTGTAAATCGTGAATTTTTATAAACATGATTGTAATTCAATTGAATGAAGCAAGTAAACAATTCTTTTTTTTATAGGAAATTTCCAAATTCCTTGTCATCATTTATACATATATTCTCAAACCGGGAAGAGGCATTAACAACTTCAATAAGTTTCAAAGCAAGAAATACAAGCATGCGCAAATCATCCCGAGGACGTACGGCTGGATTCAATAATATTTAAACTGTGCACTGCCAGATGATCGAATGACACAAATAATAGATGCATCTATTTAATATACCGAAGCGGTCGGCCCGTTCCAGAATTTAAACACACACAGACAGTCAATTAAGAAGTCACCAAGAAACAATTATCCAAAGAAAAACAATTCTCTTTTAACAATTTAGAAAAAAGAATTTTAATTATTGTTTGAAATTCATTTACCAATTCGGTAGGATTTAAGTAGCTCAACTATCGATAAGGTTACAGATATTCCAAGTATAGCATTCTTTTGAGTCCTAGACTACCCGGACTTACACATATTAGTAGCTACACACGGGCTCTCGTCACCTCGTGCATACATAGCCCCCACAAATAGGAGTACATAATCAATTATTTTACCTATGGAGATAATTTCCTCTTACTAGGTTAGAAAGGAGACTCACCACACTCTGAAGATCCATAACCAGCATTCCACACCCTTCCGAAGACTCGAATCGATGTTACTTGCTCCAAAACTAGCCAATAATTATGTAAATCCATTAATATATGCTCAAGTGCTCATTATAATCCAACTTATAATAATTTCTAACCTCGATCGAAAAGTTGACAAAATCTCCCTCGGGCCCACGTGCTCGGATTTCAAAAAATTTCGAAGATTAAACTTACCCATAACCCTATGAACTCAAATATATAATTTACTCTCAATTTCATACCAAAAATCGTGGTCAAATTCCAAGAATATCAATTTTCTAGGTATTCCCTCAAACCCTAAGTTTTCACTAATTTTTATGTTAAAATCCATATATAATCAATGTATTTAACTCCTAATAAGTGGAGATAACTTACCTTGCCATTGAATGATGAAACCCCCTCTTGAAATCCTCCAAGAATCGCCCAAGCCAAGAGAAAAATTAAAGAAATGGGCCAAATCTCGAGTTTTATAACACCCATTTCCTCCAGCACTTTCCGCATCTGCGGTCATTTGACCGCTTCTGCGGTTCTACAAGTGCGAGACAAAATGCCGCTTCTGCAGTCCGGGGCTCCCAGTCCATTCCGTTTCTGCGTTCTCTCTTCCGCAGATGCGGTGCCGCATCTGTGGAAAAACGACTGCATCTGTGGCAAAACGACTGCATCTGCAGTCCCAGCTCTCCCCCGCCAATACCGCATCTGCGACCATAGGGCCGCTTCTGCGGCTTTGCACCTGCGGCCCTAATCTCGCAGGTGCGGTTACACAAGCAAACAACAATTTCAGCTCTTCTTCAAACTCCAAATTCGATCTGTTAACAGCCCGAAATTCACCTGAGGTCCCCGGGACCCCAACCAATCATACCAATCAGTCTCAAAATACACTATGAACTTTTTTGAGGCCTCAAATCATATCAAACAATGCTAAAAATCATAAATCGACCTCAAATCCAAGATTTATGAACTTTAGAATTTTAAACTTCTAGTTTCAATGTTTAAACCTATCAAATCACGTCCGATTGACTTCAAATTTAACACACAAGTCATATTCGACATTACGGACCTACTTCAACTTTCAAAATCGAATTCCGACCCAGATATCAAAAAGTGCACTTTCGGTCAAAATTCTTAAAAACCTTCAAATTTCTATCTTTAGTAAAATGACTCCAAACTGACCCACGGACCTCCGAATTTACTTCTGATCGCGCTCCCAATACCAGAATCACCATATGGAGCTACTACCAGACTCGAAATCCCAAACGAATATCGATAACACTGAAATACACTTCAACCCAAAATTATAAAATTTCTTCCAAAATGCTAACTTCCACAATATGCGCCAAAACGCTCCCAGGTCATCCAAAACTGGATCCGGGAATACACCCAAGTCAGAAATAATCATACGAACCTGCTGGAATTCTAGAATCACGATTCTGAGGTCGTTTACTCAAAAATCCAATACTAGTTAATTCTTTCAACTTAAAACTTCCGAAATGAGAATTCTCTTTCCAAATCCACTCCGAACTTCCTCAAATTCAATTCTGACCACGCGTACAAGTCATAATACCTGAAATGAAGCTGCTCATGGCCTCACAATGCTGAACGGCGCTAGAGCTCAAAACGACCGGTCGGGTCGTTACAATACTTTCCTGTGAAAGTCAATAAAATTTTTCTAGTTTAGTTTAAAGACAAAACTTTTCTACTTTTAGTTGAATGACAAAAACTTTTCCAGTTATAGTTGGAAGTGCTTGAAATTTTAGATCTAAAAGGAACTAAAATATAAAAGTTCTAAATACTAGGAAAATAATTAAATGACTGCTCCTAAATTGTAGAAAATTAATTAAAGGATTATTCCTAAATATTAGGAAAATAATCAAATGACTCTTTTATCTAGTGTAAACTTAATTTAAAGGGGTAAAAAAATAAACGACATTTTGCTAATAGCCTTCGTGCTTTTAATATATTATAGATTAATATTAATAGATTAAAATAACATATTGAAAGAGATATACCTTAATATATTAATTTACATAAAATAAGATTCGTTAACCTTAAAATTTTGAAAATATTGCATCACATAAATAATTCATAAAGTAAAAATGACTAATTCTCACATGAAATTTACATGAACCCGACAATTCCCAAAAATAAATTACATTAATAAGGTTTAAACTACAAGTTATCCCTTAAATCATCTCACAAAATAATGTTCGATGACTTCAGATCTCTATGAATGACGCTTTGTTGAGCTAAACTGTGAAGGTACTTCACACCTCTTGCAAAAATTCAATGCGTGACTAGCTTCCTTGTCCATTTATCCTGACCCAAAACCCGACCCATTGTGGCGGCGCCTATCGTGGAAGTAGGCCAGCCTCAACTCAATAACAATACAACAACAATAAGTTTGAAAATATTTAACGGAATCTTTTAACATTTAAATAAACTGTTTAAACATAAAAAATTCCAAGATAAGTTAAAATCCAGCCCAAAACCAGGGTTTCACTGAGCGCATGAGCGTCTAAAGGAAAACATAGTCTATTACAATGTTCAAGGAAATAAACTGAAGTACATCTAGAGATAGAGATCGAGAGTCAAGGCCTAAAAATGCCGTTGTCACGACCCAAATCTACCATGTCGTGATGACTCCTAACGTGAAATTAGGCAAGCCGACTCTTTTATCAAAGCAACCCGATATTTTAAAATAAAGATTTCTTCGAGCTATTTAATTAATAAAACATCATAAGATAAATCTAAATAACAAAGTGTAGAATGAAAAGCCCGACATCGGGGTGTCACAAGTCATGAGCATCTACTAAGAACTGTCCGATAATACTAAGACCAATACAATCTGAAAACAAGCTAATAACATCTATTGGCAATTCCTAGTTTTGCATACAAGGTGCAGGGAGTAATGTGAGTACGCCAACTCGGTAAGTAATAAAAGTAAATAAAGACTGAGCAACAGTGACGAGCAATAAAACATATACAATATTGATACCTAATTTTTTGCTATATATATTTTCTATACATACATATACTTTTAAAATAGCATATATGCATTTATAAACATGCATAAGTATTTTTTATATATATAATATTTTTTCTATTCTTTTAAGAGCTCCAAAAATCAATTTATTTCTTCTCTTCTATTTGTAAAATATCCAGTTATTATCCTTCAAATTATTTTTGTGGTGATTTAGTCATCTAAATTATTTATTTTAGCAAAAATAGTGTTTAAACGGATAAATTGCACATCTTTGCAATAATAGCCCTACTAATGCGTAATTATGTTGTTGATGCACAAAATAGTCTTTTATATTTTTAAAATATTAAATAACTATTTTAAATTATTTTCAGTACATGAAATTATTTTTCAGAAATGATTTATTATTTCTTATAAATTATATAGTGTTTAAAATGGCTATTTAAAATATGGCCTAATTTTATTTCAATTTCAGCCTCAATTCCTAGCCCAATCCCTAAACCTAAACCTACCCAAGCCCAATACCCATCTGACCCTAACCAAATCAACCCACTACCCAGCTAAATCCTGGTCGTTGATCATTTTGATCAATGGTCCAGGTTTCCCTTTCCTAAAATAAACTAACTTATACCCCCTCAAACCCTAACCATTTACTACCTTACAACACCGCCCTAAAATTTTCTCTGCTCTTAAACGCTCTCACTCTAACCTTAATCCCCAATCTCACTGACCCCCATCTATGGCTATCTCCGGCTGCATCTCACCACCTCTCAAGCCTTCAATGGCCTCTCTCATGTCATTCTTGCCATCTCTAAGGCCCTTAAGGGACCGGAGTTATGTCGACTTGCAGTTAGGGTTCATCTCTCGCCTGTTCCAGGCCATTCTGGTGTGATTTTGAGTGAGATCGTTCTATATTATCTACGATCTATGATTTTCTAAACAGGTTTATTCATCTCCATATGGTTCTCTTCGACACCCTAATTTCTTTTCTAAAACCTCCTAGATCTGCACAGATCTAAGGTGATTTAAGTTTGTTTCCTGTGAGTTTTACAACATCCTTGAGTTTCTGTACAATAATTGTGTGATTTCAAGTGAATTTCCTCTTTTTCTGAAGTTAGGGTTTCGGGAATTTATTTTTAAATTTTATTCGATGATTCTTTGTGTTTAAACTTCCGATTCTCATATATTTAGATTAATTTTATGAACCTGTTACCACCCTAGCCCGTTTGTACTGAAAACCCTAATTTTTGGGGTTCTTCTTTTGATTTCTGGATATTGGTACATCTAATTGTGTTCTTGTCTTGGGTTCTTGTGACTTCTCGTGATTTTCTTGTCCTAATATGCTCCTACCGAATTTTTCTAGTATGACCTTTCACTAATATTATGAATTATGTATTTGTGTTCACACAGACCATTCACGCAAGACTTGTATACTTCTCCTTAAATAAGTGTTGTTTAACTTTTGTTTTATTAAAATTATGTATCGATTCCTGGTGACTCATGCTCTACCTCATTTTTATATGCTAAGCATAATGTCTCTTTCATGACTTTTTGAACCCTTGATTACTCTGAATCTCTTATTTTCTGGTTTAATTTGAACCCTTTCCATTATCATTTGTTTGTTACCCCTTTACTCGATTTAACTGAATTTTCCTGCCTTAATTATTTTTCCTTGCCTTGTTTGTATTCCGCTGATTATTATTGATTTATTTCCTTAATTAAACTGCTGTGCATTTACCCCTAATTACCTATTCTATACCAAAACTTTACTTTATTCTTTTTCTTAAATACATAGTATGTTTTACCGTTGATTGAACTGTCCATTAAATAAGGGAAGATTTTGCTGATTTATGTGTGACTTCCCTGATTTACTACTTGATTGATCTCTTACATTATGTGTCAGGAGTTTGATTACTCTATCAACCTCCTCTTCTTTTAAGTTCACAACGCAACACACACAACGAACACTAGTTCAAAACTCTTTCTTATACTTAAAGCTTTCTGCTTTTTCTGTTACTTGCTACTTCTATCGAACTAGCCGGTTGTAAGCCAAGGCTAGTTATTACACTACACTATTCTGTACTTTTTGTATGCTCTCCTTAACTGGTATGTCCTGATTTAATTACAAGTTCAAAACTCTATGTGTTCTCTTACTGCATTAGTTTACTGATTTCCAGTCATATTCCTGTCTATCACTTGGTTTTTCGATATGTAACTAGCATGCTTAAATCCTGGTTTCACTTAGCATATATGAGTTCTACCTGTTCAACTTGTGATTAACATGTCTGATGACTTGTCTGTTTCTTTCTCTAGCATATCTCAATCTGAATTTATTCCATGTATGTATGTTTGATTGTCTGTCTATTTGTTTACCCATTTCCTGATAGTTATTTACTCTGCTAGATTATTTATTACCCCTAAATACTTCTGACTCTATGTTCAATTCTGCCTAGTATAACTATGTTCTCAACTATTTGTTCTATATCTGTACAATAGCTGGGTGAACTTCTGTGCTCTTGTTGTTTCAGTAATATGTTCTAGGTTTTCTCCCTACCCTTTCCCTTAGATGAAGTCTATGTGTTCTCAAACTATTTCTACTCTAACTATGTTCTTACTTTCACAAATTTCCTTCTAACTACTAAAACCTTCTTTATACTGTTTACCAAACTCTTTCAAAGTCATTTTACACTCTCACATTAATCCTATAATATTAGGTTCTGCCCCTCTAGCATGTGTACTGCCTTGAGATACTTGAGATCTCTTTTGAATCTGGCAAGTTAGAGCTGGACTTTCCGCACTTCACCAAAATCAGTTATTATTTCAGAAAAGTCTAGGTGTGAGCACTGCCCGGGATCCTTGAGGTTATTAGGGAACTCTGACACACCTACACATGATACTGTCTATGGAACTTTGGCATTTGAGGCCATTGGAGGCTTGGAAGTCATTTGGGCCTGCTTAAGGCTCCCTATAGTTGACTTCTTCTTTTTCTTTATTTATTTATGTAATTTATTAAGCTGGTATGTAATAATTATTTGTAAATAATATTGGGGTTATTAGTGAAAAGGGTTGGGTAGTTATATATCTGTTGGGTAGCTCAAGTAGATACCATGCCTATTGGATTAAGTTAATATGAATGTGTTCACTATGTTTTCTTTACAATATTAGAAACCATGCCTATAGGATCAAAATGATTTTATAATTAGATCTCATATAGAGTGTAAAGTGATGGAGTTCAGTTTCTGTTACAGCATGTATTTACATTCGTTTACCTAGAAATCATGCATATAAGGATCTAAGTCAGCTTTTAACGATTAGATGCCATGCCTATAGGAGTTAAAATCAGTTCTAATAGAAATCATGCCTATAGGACTTAAAATCAACTTAGTTGAAATAATTTAGTTTAATTCATGTTTTGTTCATTTTGAACTTGCTTAATTCATCTGTTGCCTCTCTAATGAGCTTTTCAAACAATGCCTTAATGTACTACCACTAGAAAGCATGTCTATAGCATCTGAAGTGTCCTTTTAAAAACTGTTCATTATTTTACTAAATAAATGTATATATCTGCTCTTAGGACATCACTGTTCTATGTTTAGGCAAGCCTCTAGGGTGATTTTAATTCTGCAATCATGAAGTTGTGTTTTGTTATTTAAAATTGTTCAGATTTAATAGGTCTAAATTAGTAGGCAAGCTAAATAAGATTCTTATACTTTGTCCTAATTCAATACTGTATAATCCCTACATACCTAGATATCATGTTATAGGATTTTCTCTTAAAGACATGACTGTTGTTTGAAGACGTGCATTTACCTGTTATATTTGTGGAGGTAACTGTGGGCACGTAATTTGTTTTATTTAAATATAGCCCTAATTTTTCTTGATTGACGCCTAGACTTTTATCCTTTAAAGACTTAGGAAGGTCTAGAATTGTCCAAAAATAGAGGTCCTAAATACCTTCAGGGCCTTGAGGAAGGGACGAGTAGTGCACGCATAGGACATTTTCAAGATTAATAGAACGCTTTAGGCCATGACCAAGGGGAGGGAACTCATTGAGGAGTGATTACCGGGCATTGTGTGGAGAGATCCTCTAGGCTAACAAACCTAGGATCCCTCATTCCCAATCCCCGTCATTTAAATAAATTTTATTTTTCTTAAATATGTGCCACTTGTTCAAGTCCTTTCCTTTGTTTCATGACTTACATATGTTTAAAATACCAAAACATACCTTTATTTGCAAGTATGTAGTTAAATTATTTATTTGTTAAAAGGATAATTAATGAGTATAAGTTCGGCCGGGACGCACCGTCGTGGACCAAGAGGGGTGCCTAACACCTTCCCCTCAAGGTTATTTCGAGCCCTTACCCTAAATCTCCGGTAATGCAAACTAGTCCATGAGTTAACTACTCAAGGTGACCTAGCACACCATACTCCGTTAGGTGGCGACTCTTCAAAATACCCAATTTTCGAAAGGAAACGAGTTATTACCCCCATGAAATGTTGAAACCCGGACTTCTCCCTGCGAGGAGGGAAAAAGGGGGCCTGACATACAATTCATATCATGAAATCTCAGTAGGATACAATAGGCTTTTAAAATCAAGGTTTTAAATCAACTTAGCTCATTTAAATCTAGTTTCAGTAAACCCATTTTAAACATCTTTCAACAGTTTTCAAACATAGTGATGAAACGGTGAGTAAAAATGATGAAAGCATAATCAGCCCCTCGGGCAAAACTCACTCGTATACAGCCCCTCTAGATAACATGAATCACAAACAGACCCTCGGGCATACCTCATAATCACTCCTAAATAGCCCCTCGGGCACAACATGAATTAAGATTAGCCCCTTGGGCACAAGATCAAACAAGAATAGCCCCTCGGGCAAAACATCATATCACTCACTCAGGGTACCCGCGCTCACTGGAGGTGTGCAGACTCCGGAGTGGCTCCTTCAGCACAAGCAGTATAATCCACACAAAAACCTCATGTGCTGCACGGACAACTCGTGTACTATAGTATTAATATCAAAATCTGCACGGACAACTCACGTGCTATACTCTCAATATCCTCACAATTACAGGCCCTCGACCTCACTCAGTCATAAACTTCTTAAGCCACTCGGGCTATCAGGAAAAAAAATAGGGTGGTCAGCCTAAAATATCATTTTATGCATCAAAATGGAGTATTAAAGACTGAGTTATGAAATCAGTAAACACAACATGACTAAGTATAGATCTTAAATCAAAATAGTGATCGGATAATAAGAAAAGACCCCTAAGGATCCAAAAAGCTTTGACACAATGCCCAAATATGGCATTCAGCCCAATTTATAGAAATTCTTTCTAAATCACATAAGTATAATATAGTTTCAGTCAAATACACAACTCTATATTTGCTACGGGACGGACCAAGTCACAATTCCCAACGGTGCATGCCCACGCGCCCGTTATCTAGCATGTGTGTCACCTCGAAGTAGTAAAACAATGTGAAATCCGGGGTTTTATACCCTCAGGACTAGATTTACAATCGTTACTTACCTCAACTGGTCAAATCCCTGCTCAGCGATGCCCTTGCCTTTGGAATCGTCCTCAAAACGTCCCGAATCTAACCAATACAATACAATGCAATCAATATAGACCAAGGAACCAATTCCTTACAAAAAACTATCAATTTATACCAAAATCCCGAAATTCACCCAAACCCGATCCTCGAGCCCTCATATCGGAATCCGACAAAAATTACAAAGCTGGAAACCCTTTTCACTCACGAGTCTATCCATACTAAATTTATCAAACTCCGCGAGTGGTAGAAACGGGTCCCATGAACCACTAAAATTAATGACACAAGCGCGTAACATGTCCTCCTATATCTGATTAGTGCGCTCGGACTGTTCGTTCATCTGAGATTGAAATGCTGTGCTTAACTCAACCTGAGTGTCCAACTCTCGCTGCACGACTCTCTAAAAGTGCAATGCAAACTAAGTGTCTCGGTCTAAAATGATAGAAATTGGCACTCTATGAAGGCGAAGAATCTCTTCGATGTAGATCTCAACCTACCGCTCTGAAAAATAGGTAGTACACATAGGAATAAAGTGCACAGACTTGGTCAGCCAATCCACAATCACCAAAATAACATCAAAATTCCTCAAAGTCCATGGGATTCCAACTGCGAAATCCATGATGATCCACTCCTACTTCCACTCTGGAATCTCTATCTACAAGACTGAGCCACCTAGTCTCTGATGCTCATATTTCACCTGCTGACAGTTGAGACACCGAGCTACAAACCCAACTATATCTTTCTTCATCCTCCTCCACCAATTGTGTTATCTCAAATCCTGGTACATCTTTGCGGCACCCGGACGGATGGAATACCGCGAGCTGTGGGTCTCCTCTAGAAACAACTCCCGAAGCCCCTATATATTGGGCACACATATCCGGCCCTGCATCCTCAATACCCCATCACCACCAATAGTCGCGTCTCTAGCATCATCATGTAGAACCTTGTCCTTGAGGACAAGAAAATGAGGATCATATTACTGACGCTCTTTGATACGATAAAACAAGGAAGACCGAGAAACCACATAAGTGACGACCCAATTGGGCTCTGAAATATCCAACCCATAAACTGATTGGAAAAAGCCTGAGCATCAACTATAAAAGGCCTCTCTCCAATAGGCAGGACTCCAAGGCTACCCATATTCACTACCTTCCTACTAAAGTAATCGGCCACCATATTGACCTTTCCCAAATGGTACAAAATGGTAATATCATATTCCTTTAGCAGCTCCAACCATCTTCGCCGCCTCAAATTGAGATACTTCTGTTTGAAGAAGTGTTGGAGGCTATGATGATCAGTAAACACCCCACAAGACACACCATAGAGATAGTGCCTGCAAATCTTCAGTGCAGCAGCCAACTCCAAATCATGAACATGGTAGTTCTTTTCATGGGGCTTCAACTGACACGAAGCATAAGTAATCACTCTACCCCCTGCATCAAAACACACCTGATACCGATTCGAGAAGCATCATAATATGCTAAATATGAACCAAAAGCTACTGGTAGAACTAACACAAGAGCTATGTTCAAGGTAGTCTTGAGCTTCTAAAAGCTCGCCTCACACTCAACCGACCACCTCAAAAGGAGCACCCTTTTGGAACAATTTTGTTAAGGGTGATGCAATAGACGAGAAACCATGAACGAACTAGTGGTAATAACCTGCCAAACCAAGAAAGCTACAAATCTCTATGGCTGACGACGGTCTGGGCCAACTCTGGGTCGCCTCTATCTTCTTCGGATCAACTTGAATACCCTCACTAGACATCACATGCCCCAAGAACACAACTGAACTAAGATAAAACTCACACTTGGAGAACTTAGCATAAAGCTTCTCCTCCCTTAATCGCTGCAACAGAATCTGCAAATGTTGGTCATGATCCCCCTTACTACAAGAGTACACCAGGATATCACTAATTTATACAATAACAATCGAGTCAAGATAAGGCTTGAACACACTGTTCATCAAATGCATGAATGTTGCTGGGGCATTGGTCAGCCAAAAAGGCATCACAATGAACTCATAATGACCATATTGTGTACTGAAATTTGTCTTAAGAATGTCCGAGTCCCTAATCTTCAACTGGTGATGCCTTGACCTCAAATGAATCTTAGAGAACACCCTCGCTCCCTAAAGCTGGTCAAATAAATTGTCAATGCGAGGTAAACAATACTTTTTCTTTATTGTGACTTGTTCAATTGCCTGTAATCAATGCACATTGTGGTACCATCCTTCTTCTTCACAAATAGAACTGGTGCACAATAAGGTGACACACTAGGCCAGAGAAACCCCTTATCAATGAGTTCCTAAAGTTGTTCCCTCAATTCTTTTAACTCCACCGATGCCATATGATAAGGTGAAATAGAAATGGATTGAGTGCCCCACACCAAATCAATATTGAAATCAATATCCCTGTCCAGCAGTATGCTCGGTAGGCCTACAGGAAACACATCAGAAAAATCCCTCACCACCGAAACTGCATTAATAGTAGGAGTCTCTACACTGACGTCCCTCACAAAAGTAAAATAAGAAAGACCACCCTTCCCAACGATTCGTTGGGCCTTCACTAATGAAATCACTCTACTGGGAACAAATCTGACGAACCTCGCCACTCAATTTGTAGCACTCCCAGTATAGCTAACGTCACCGACTTAGCATGACAATCCAGAATAGCATGACAAGGAGACAAACAATCGATGCCCAATACCACATAAATGTCAACTATACTAAGCAGCAATAGATCCACTATTGTCTCTAGTGCCCCAGTTGTCACTAAATATGATCGATATATACGGTCCACAATAATAGTATCGCCCATCGGTATATATACATAAATAGATAAAATAAGAGAAACGCGGCGCGTATCCAAATAATGAGCAAAATATGAAAACACATATGAAAAATGGAACCAGGATCAAATAATGTAGAGGCATCCCTGTGGCAAACTAAGACAATACCTCTGATTACAGCATCTGAAGCAATAACATCTGGTCTGGCAGGGAGTGTGTCACGACCCCAGTTCACCCTCCGTGAACATGTCGGGATGGCACCTAGTCCCTACGACTAGGTAAGCCTAAAAATGCAGAAACAACATAACTTGCAGAAACAAATGAATAAAACTGAACCAACTAGAAAGAAAACTGTATATAAATGCCGCTCGGCATATACAACTCAATAACGCGAAAGTCTACTATATCATCCCAAAACCCGAAAACTCACGGGAACACAAGCTAATGGAAGTTAATACACAGCTCTATCTCCAGAATGTCTAAAACAATAGTACGAAAGGAAAAAGCTAACTGTTAAAGCTAGAATAGGATAGAGACTCCTGGTCGGCGGACGCGACAAATATGCCTCGAAGTTTCTGCTAGATCTCTCCGCCTCGAGAATAATACACCTGGGTAGAGCTACCTGGATCTGCATATGAAAAACATGCGCAGGAGGGGCTTGAGTGCACTACAGCGGTACTCAGTAAGTGTCAAGCCTAACCTCGATTGGGTAGTGACGAGGAAGGACAGGGCCCTACTGAGAATAAACATAATAATAAGTCTTGCAACATTATGAAGTAAACAAAAATAAAGAGTACGGCTATGAAGTAAGACAGGTTATACAAGGCAGCAATAACACACAGTGAATAAGGTAACACGAAGCAAAACAACTCAATATCAATACCAACAACGAGGATCTCCCATGATACTGTCCTGTAGTCTATTTCATCAATTGTCCAAGGAGCTCCGGGGATACTGTCCCGTAGTCCATCATATCGGTATATCCGAAAGATCTCCTGGAATACAATCAAGTAGTCCAACTATCAATGTGCAGGGGGATCTACTGGGAATTTAACCCGTAGTCCCAAAGTAAACAAATTGGTAGGGGGGCGGGAGGAGAGGAGCTACTGGAATCCCACATCCGTAGTCCCAATGTAAATACGCAGTCACAAAAAGAAGATATTCAGAAATGATGTTCAAAAATAAAAGGCAACATGTAGTTCTAGCCTAACATGCTTCACATAGTACTAACAAAGCAACTTAACCAAATAGGCAATTTAGATCAATTAAGCATGCTTTTATAAACTAACACAGGCTATAACTGCAAATGGGATAAAGTAGGTAGGAAAGAAACTTAGTCTAAATATTTAAGTAAAATTGGATTTTCAACAATGAGCTCAAGTACGCGCTCGTCACCTCACGTACAAGGTATTCAATTAACAAATACAATATCCTAAGGGGAATGTCCCCCACACAAGGTTAGATAAGCTACTTACCCGAACTGGCTTCAAAATCAACTCGAAACCACACGTTTTGCACGAGTATCCGACTCCAAATGGCTCAAATCTATTAAATTCCATTACGTATCGTATATAACATCTCAAGCAACTGATTCTACTATTTAATTCAAAGCTAAGACGCGAAATTAGGTAAAATAACCAAAATGCCCCTCAGGCAAACATCTCAGAATCGAATGAAATTAACATTTTTAGGACCCTCGTACTCTCACGAGTCTAACCATATAAAGATCTCTCAAATCGGAGGTCAAACACCAACTCAAAACTCAATAATTTAGTCTAGAAAGTTTTACCAATTTTTCATTCAAAATCCGAAATTAAAGGACGAATTCATGATTAGATTAGTGGGTTACAAGCAAAAAGGAGTTTAGAATCGTTACCCAATCGTTGACCCTGACAATAAATCAATGCCAAAATCGATGTCTCTATCGGGCGGCATGCCTGGAAGATCAGTTGGAAACACATTGGGATAATCCCGTACCACTGGGACTGAATCAACAGAAGGGGTATCAGCACTGACATCTCTCATATAAGCTAAATATATGGCACATCCCTTTCAACCATACACCGAGCTTTAAGGAAAGAGATAACTCTACTGGGAGTGTGATCTAAAGCACTACTCCACTTAACATGGGGAATACCTAGCATAGGCAGCATCACGGTCTTAGCATGACAATCAAGAATAGCAAAATGGGGTGACAATCAGTCCATTCCCAAGATAATATCAAAATCAACCATATTGAGCAACAATAAATACGCTCTGGTCTCAAAACCACGAATAGTAACCAAACATGACCGATAAATAGGGTCCACAACAAGAGAATCCTCCACAGGAGTAGAAACATAAATAGGGGCACTCAAAGAATCTCGAGGTACACCTAAATGCAGAGCAAAGTAAGAAGACACATAAGAGTAAGTAGACCCCGGATCGAATAGAACCGATGCTTCTCTGTGACAAACCAGTATAATACCTGTAATGACTGAGTCGGAGGCAACAATCTCGGTGCGAGCAGGAATAGCATAATATCTAGATGGCCTCTCTCTCGAAGGCAACCTCTACCTCCCCGACCTATGCCCCTAGCCGGCGGGGCAGATAGGGTAGCAGTTGGAGCTGTGATCATGGCCTGAGAACTCTGAGGAGCACGCTGTGGCTGAGCAGTCTATGAAGATGCACCCCTACCATATCTGGGGTAGTCCCTAACCATATGGCATGTATTACCACACTTGAAACAAGCTCTGGGAGGACGCGGTGACTATAACTGACTAGGGCTATGTCTGCTGAACTGACCTCTGAAAGCACCCCGCGCAGGAGGTGCACTAGAAACTGGAGGTGCATAGCAAGGCTCCTGAGGTTTAGGCGGAGCTGGAGTACTGCTGGCTGCTGGAAGAGCTGAATAGATGGTGCGACCCACATATCCCCTGCCATGATGACCTGTTGCTGGGGTACGGGCATCACAGTAGTGGCCCGACTCTCGAGACCTCTTGGCCTCTCTCTCCTCTCGTTCCCTGGCGAGCATACCCTCAATCCTCCTAGCAATTCTCACCACCTACTGATAAGGAATGTCCATCTCCAACTCTCGAGCCATGCTAGATTTGATGGGTGGGATAAGACCCTCAATGAACCTGCGAACTCTCTCACGGACTGTAGCAACCAAGGCCGGTGCATGCCTGGCCAACCTAGTATAACAGATAGCATACTCCAAAATGGTCATAGCACCCTGGCGCAAATTCTCAAACTCTGCGTGCCATGTGTCCCTAAGACTCTGAGGGACAAACTCTATCATAAACATATATGAGAACTGGGTCCAGGTCAGTGAAGTAGCCTCGGTTGGACTATCTCATAAGTGCGCCACCAATCATAGGCGGCTCCCCGAAGCGGGAAGGCATTAAATGAAACCTCGATAGACTTTGCTATGCCCATAGTTCGAAGAATACGGGGACACTCCTCTAGAAATCCCAAGGTATTATCTGATGCTAATCTACTGAATACCGGAGGATCATACTTCTTAAACCTCTCTAGTCTCCGCTGCTCATCCTCTGAAAAAGCTGACCCATCCTTGGGCTGAACTGGCACTGCAGGCAGTGCAGGAATAATCTCAGGAACATACTCAACATGCACTCGCAACTCAGGAGTGCCGGCGACGGGAGTCTATGCTCCTCCCCCGGCCTGGGATGTGGCTACAGCAAAGGGAAGCAACCCTACGTGAGCCAAGGTGGTGTACATACTCATGAACTGAGCCAAAGTCTCCTGAAGAGCTGGAGTAGTAGTAGTAGTAGTAGTAGTAGTAGGCGTGCCAGGTCCCTGGGCTCCGATTGGATCTGGTGGTGGTGCCTCGGTGGCAGCTCGCGCAGGTGCTCTGGCTTCACCATGTGCGCGTCCTCGACCTTTACCCTGGCCCCGGCCTCTGATGGCTACAGTAGGGGGCGCAGGTGCCTGATCATGCCGAGTAGCGTGTGTCCTCACCATCTGTGAGAGAATAAAAGACAGAAGTTTAGAATGGTGATGTCAAAATATCGCACGATAAAATGAAATCAAATGAAGTGAAAATGTTCCTAACACTTACATAGCCTCTCGTAGATAAGTACAGACATCTCCGTACCAATCAGCGAGACTCTAATAAACCGGACTGTGTTCCATGACTCATATGAACCTAGAGCTTTGATACCAACTTGTCACGACCCCAGTTCGCCCTCCGTGAATATGTCGTGATGGCACCTAGTCTCTACGACTAGGTAAGCCTAACAATGCGGAAACAACATAACTTGCAGAAACAAATAAATAAAACTGAACCAACTAGAAGGAAAACTGTATATAAATGCCACTCGGCATATGTAACTCAATAATGCGGAAGTCTACAATATCATCCCAAAACCCAAAAACTCACGGGAACAGATTCTAATGGAAGGTAATACACAACTCTATCTCTAGAATGTCTAAAACAACAGTACAAAAGGAAAAAGCTAACTGTTAAAGATAGAATAGGATAGAGACTCCTGGTCTGCTGATGCGACAGATATGCCTCGAAGTTTTTGCTAGATCTCTCCGCCTCGAGTATAATACGCGTAGGTAGAGCTACCTGGATTTGCACATGAAAAACATGTGCAGAAGGGGCATGACTACACCATAGCGATACTCAGTAAGTGCCAAGACTAACCTCAATTGGCTAGTGACGAGGAAAGTCAAGGCCCTACTGAAATAAACATAATAATAAATCTTACAACAATATGAAGTAAACAAAAATAAATAGTACAACTATGCAGTAAGATAGGTTATACAAGGCAGCAAATAACACA
Organism: Nicotiana glauca; assembly: GCA_026770625.1. Lineage (NCBI taxonomy): Eukaryota > Viridiplantae > Streptophyta > Magnoliopsida > Solanales > Solanaceae > Nicotiana > Nicotiana glauca. Next base: position 465,412 of record MU689470.1, on the reverse strand, counting down.
CAGTGAATAAGGTAACAAGAAGTAAAATAGCTCAATATCAATACCAACAACGAGGATCTCCCAGGATACCGTCCTGTAGTCCATTTCATCAACTGTCCAAGGAGTTCCCGGGATACCGTCCCGTACTCCATCAAATCAGTATATCCGAAGGATCTCCCGAGATACCGTCATGTAGTCCAACTATCAATGTGCAGGGGGATCTACTGGGAATCTAACCTGTAGTCCCAAAGTAAACAAATAGGGGGGGGGGGAGCTACCAGAATCCCACATCCGTAGTCCCAACGAAATACGCAGTCACAACAAGAAGATATTTAGAAATGAAGTTTAAAAATACAAGGCAACATGTAGTTCTAGCCTAACATGCTTCACGTAGTACAAAAAGAGCAACTTAAGGAAATAGGTAATTTAGATCAACTAAGCATGCTTTTCTAAACTAACACATGCTATAATTGCAAATGGGATAAAGTAGGTAGGAAAGAAACTCAGTCTAAATATTTAAGTAAAATCGAATTTTCAACAACTAGCTCAAGTACGCGCTCGTCAACTCACGTGCAAGGCATTCAATTAAAAAATATCATAACACAAGGGGAAGGTCCCCCACAAAAGGTTAGACAAGCCACTTACCTCGAACCGACTCTAAAATCAACTCGAAACCACACGTTTTCCACTAGTATCCGACTCCAAATAACCCAAATCTATTCAATTCAATTACATATCGTAAATAACATCTCAAGCAACTGATTTTACTATTTAATTCAAAACTAAGATGCGAAATTAGGTAAAATAACCAAAATGCCCTTCAGGCCAACATATCAGAATCGGATGAAATTATTTTTTTTAGAAACCTCGTACTCTCACGAGTCTAACTATATAAAGATAACTCAAATCGGAGGTCAAACACCCACTCAAAACTTAATTATTTGGTCTAGAAAGTTTTACCAATTTTTCATTCAAAATACAAAATTAAAGGACGAATTCATGATTAGATTAGTGGGTTACAAGCAAAAAGGAGTTTTGAATCATTACCCAATCGTTGCCCCTGAAAATCCCTCGAAATCTCTCTCAAATCCGAGCTCGCAAGCTTTAGTTTTTTGTAAAAATGGCTAAACCCTCATTTTGAAATGTTTATATCTGCGCAGGTATTTAATGCATTGCAAACGCATAGGAAGTCTCGCATTCACGAAGAAGAAAAATGAAGGCTGCTCAATTTATGCTACGTGAACGCAAAAGAGAAAAAATATAATGGTTCAGAATTGCTCTTCAAGAATGCATGGCACTGTACGCGAACGTGAATGGTGGATTTTGTAAAGGTACGCGAATGCGAGAGGGGGTATGCGAACGCGAAGAGGAAAATAGGCATATCCCTCAGTGCCAAATAACACTACGCGAACGCGAGGGCTTAGACGCGAACACGGTGAAGGAAAATGTCAAAGCTTCGTGAACGCGGGTGGGCACGTGATTTTTGCCACGCTTAATTTACTTCTATAAATTCATTAGAATTAGCATTTTTTCTTTTATTATTTGAATTTTTAGGAATTAATTGCATGATTTGTTTATATTTTTGTGTGCATTTTTCGTTACTGTAATTCATAAAAAATACAAAAATAGTATGTTTGTATTTAGAATTCGATTTTATATCAAAATAAGAAAAAACAACAAAAATAGTCCTTTTACCATGTTTTAATTCTACATTTTATATTTTTTAGTTTAATCTTCTTTTAAGTTATGAATTAGCAATTTTGAAAATTAATTAGCATAATTTTAGATTGGATTTGGGTCTTCTATTGCACATAATGAAATCAGAAAATCCAAAATAATAATAAATAAAATACAAAAAGAAATACAAAAAACACAAATAAAGAAAAGCCAAAAGAAAAAGAAGAAAACAATTTGAAATAAAGAAGCAGGCCCAATTTTGGTCCAAATCCATTTTAGATTGGCCCAATACCCTTACAAATCGTTACCCATATCAGGCCCAAACCCCGCCTCAACCCGGCCTGCCCCAATTTAGTAAAACGATCACGTTTTATCGCCAAACAATCCTGACCGTCTATCATCTTTAATCCAACGACTCCTAATTGATCTCGATTTTAAATAAAAGTGTCTGAAATAGGTGAAACCCTAGAGACAATTTGCTTCTTCCTCGTACACCCGCTTCCCTCGCCGGCTCCGCCACCGGAAATCGCCCACGGCGGCGGTCGAGCTCCAAACACACCCAAATTTTTACTATCAATTCCTCTCCTCCTCCAATTTCCAATGCCCCAAATATTTTCCCTCGAATGTTAGCCTAGCCCCTCGAATATCCAAAACAGTGGCGCCGCCTCCGCCTCCCAAGGCGGCACCGCCACCCAAACCCTACCAAACTCACACCCCATACTCCCCTCCCTCTCCTCTACCTGAATCCTCAAGTTATTTTCTCCAAATCTAATTGATAAGTTTCAAATTCCGGATCTAGGGTTTGCTACTCAAGGTTTTGAATTTTTTCAAAGGTCGCCAGGGTTCGATTTGGGTTCCTGAAATAATGTTATGTGTTGTTCTTATTAAGAACAAGTACATAACATTATTTGAGGACCCAAACCAGAAATCAGTCGAGTTCAAACTTTAAAATCAGAAAGTGTTCTTAGAATTCTTTTTCTTCGTCATTTGTTATTTTTTTGAATTCTGTTTTGTTCTCTTTCAATCCATCATTTTAGTCTTAGGATTAATCAAGGTTTTGATTTGTTCCAATAGTAGTTAATCTCCTTCCGCTCATATGATTCAATTATTTGTGTAATTAGGAACCATAGGATTGTGATTGGAGTTTTGATTCTGTGCATCGAGCCTTTCATGTGATTTTAAATCTTAATTTTCATTTTTCATTTTTTTTGATTTATTGTGTATTTAAAATTTGTATTAGATTGTAATTGTGATATTCATTTAATTTTTAGTTTGAATCTAGCTTTATGGATTTGGTGTTAATTAGGAGTATTCTAGTCTGATTAATTAGTCAATTGTTAGGTTTTCTAATTAGTAATGTGGTTATAGCTGAAAGTTTTAGTGTTAATTAGAATTTTTAGATATTCTTATTAGGTTGTTTGGATATAGCTGAATTAGGATTGTTTGCATTAAGTATAGTTAAACTTTAACTAAGGTAAAAAGGGGCTATTTGAGTTTGGTTGGTAATATCAGGGGGTTTTCAAGGGTAGTTTGGGCATGGGAAATGGTTGATTTATCAAGAATAGTAAATTCAAAGCTAAGAAAAGGGTAGCATTGGTATTGTATAGTGAAAAGAACACCATAGAGCCTTCTAGAATAGGACTTTAGTGTAGATTTTAGCAAACTTAGGGTAGTAACTTGAGAAACAAGACATAAATTGAAGGTTTAATAAATGAAATCTGAAATTAAAAGAGAAGGAAAATGGGAGGGCCATCTAGAACCTTCTGCCCTATTTGTTGCCTATAAAAGGCAACCCCAATGCCTTCACTAAAATATTTGAACCCCTGAAAAAATTNAAAAACCCCCCCCCCCCCCCCAAAATCCCTCCAATTCGAACCTCTACAAAGTTTGAAAATTCAAAATCCAAAAGCAAACAACTGAAGCTCAATTCCTATTTTTCACAACAAACAATACTGCTCTATTGCGATTTTGGATCAATTTCAAAGTTCGAGCATCCTACTTCAAAGTTTCAGCTCACATAAGATTCAAAATGGTTTGAATTTCCTAGTGCTGTTCAATAATTGAAATTAAAGGCTCCTGAGTTGATTTCAAGTTGAAACTGCTCTGTTCGAATCAATTTTGGGTCTGTTTACTAGGTTCACATGGCTGGGACTCCAAGTTGAAATTGTTGTTGCTCTCCTGTTGTTTAACACTACTGATTAATCACTACTGCTGACTCCATCTCCTTTTTTTGTGTTTAAATTTCCAGGTACACCTCTTGTAGATCTCGAGCATTGAAATTGAAATAAAATGCTACTCATTGCCCCTTGCCTAATGTCATTACTATGTTAGCTAAATTGACCCTATTAGGATTATGATGTATGATTGTATTGGATTTCAGCTTACAAATGTTTATGCTGGATTTAATTAGGAAGGCTTGTATAACTTGGACTGAACTGGACTGTATGGACTTTCATATTTATATGACTCTTACATTAGATCTAGTATGATTCATGTTAGTTATTCACAACATTAGGGTTCATGATTGGTTTAAGTCATTGTTTACTTTTGGCTTCAGGGTACTAAAATCAATTCTATAGGCACTAACAGGCATTGGCTTATGTATAATAACAAGAGCACATTCGATTGATTGAACTAGTTTCGTTATTATCATTTTGGGATCGTTGCAGTTTATTGATTAAATTCGAATCCCTGATTGAGTAGTAGTAAGATTGGCACCATAGTTAGTGCGAACAGTTAAGAAATGGTTTTTGAAATTGAATAATCGATTTTCCAGCATGTTAAATAATTCGGTAGTAAAGCCTCTAAATGTTTGACATTTCGTCAGTTTAGATTGAGTAGCAGACTTAGAATTAAATTGATAAGTGTATTGAATTTGGAGTTTTCCCTTTATTTGTTATCTCAATCGATGAGTTTAATTATTTGGACTGTTTCAGTGATTTTCGTTTGGGCTAGTCTATAGGCCCCCGACTGATAATCTATGCCATTCAACTTGGGCATCAACGTTGTTGATGCTGGTCTTAAGTTACAGCCCTATCCAATTTATTTGGGCTCGCCTCAAGGCCCAGGATTGATGGCTGAGTTTAGTCATCTAAGTAGTAATGCTTTCATTTGTATTCTGTTGGGCCAAGTCCAAAATTCAATATTGAAGACTTGATTTTGTACTAAGACCGAAAGTTTAATTTCATTTCATAGGGTCTGGGCCTTCAAGTTAGGCAGCACATTTGAACTAAGAGGCTCTCCTCTTGTTCAAGTATGGACCTGAGTTTGAAGCCCGAAATCTTCAACTGGTAGTTTACTAATAATATTAACTAATTAATTAGGCCATATTAGAGACAAATTTGATAAAAAATCATAGTTTGCTTTAGGATATCCTTAAAATAAATGAGGCGCGCCATGCCAAATAAAAATGCATAAATTGTGTGGCCCTCTTTAATTGTTCATATTAAAATACTTAGAACTCGGGTCGTGCCTTTTAGCGAATTTTACGGCCTGCCGCAAAGTTGATAACACGTTAGTCGCTTTAGGCGCGCTTTTTAATAATTTTACCTTCCTAAGTACGGGTGTGCATTTCATGCAACCCAAATCCGAATCCAAAAATGTTGAATAAGAATGTGTCGAGGATCCGGGTGCATTTCATGTGACGTTATCCGAAAATATATTTTTAAACAACATTCACCTTCGTAAAAAATAATTAAGAAGCAGTAAATAATTATAAAATTGCACTATAGGTTGGAGCATGTATAAATTAGATTTTTAGCCATTTATAATAATTTAAGCGACTGTGCTAGAACCACGGGATTCGGGGGTGCCTAACACCTTCCCTCGGGTCAACAGAATTCCTTATACAGAATTTCTGGTTCTCAGACTCAAATCGGGAAGTCGAAAATTTTCCTCGATTCGGGATCTAGGTTAAACCGGTGACTTGGGACACCAAAAGCCAATCCTTTCCCAAGTGGCGACTCTAAAAAATAAATAAATAATCCCATTTCGAATAATGTGACTTTGAATGGAAAAACTCACTTATACATTATCCTTCGGGGTAGGTGTATTAAAAAGGAGGTGTGACAGCTCTGGCGACTCCGTTGGGGATCGAACCCAGAATTCCGATTCAGGGTTCAATGAATTCGAGCTTAGTATAATTATTATATTTGGCTTTATCTAATTTTTCTACATGCTTCCATGCTATATGTGCTAAATGTTTTACCGCTTTGATATTTGTTGAATTGTATATAAATTATCGCGAATTCCTTCCTCTCTTTGAGTATTCTACATCATGGAGAAGGGTGCACTTCGTGTAGCTTCTCTTCTGTTTAGAGTCTTTCCCAATTTAGGACGAGGTTGGATAAGTTTCTAAGCCGGCGGAGCTTCTGTATCCCCGGTACGCTGCCTCCCCCTCGGCTCGAGTTGTCCGCTCGGGTAAACCAAGTCTAGTACAACAAACCTAGGGTTTAAACCTACAAGAACAAAACCTCATGCCGGATCCCTAGTAGGACGCTTGTTTGCATCATGTGCATTCGACTTAGGGGATCAACACAGGGGTTGGGTCCGTCTAGGATAGGTGACCTGAAATAAAATGACCATCCTGATGCATCTTACGTGCTACTTACGCATTTATTTGCCCGGCTTTGCATGTTGACCGACTTGTCTAGTTAAGCGAAAATTGAGAAAAATAGAAGTGTTAGGACTAAGTGAGGGTAACTATTTGCTGTGAAAAACCAATGCCCAAATAGTACCGAAATACTGCCGGATATTTGAAAAATGAAAAATAGAAAGAAAAACAAAAAAAATAGTTTTGGCAAGTCTCCCCAAACTATGCTGGTTTGATTCTCGCCGGATGTGAGATACGTAGGCAACCCTCATCAGGTCCAACCACCCCTTTTGCAAAAAATAGCCAAAAAATGTCAAAATTTTAATTTTTATCATAAATAAAGTTGGGTGATGTCATTCTTGTTAAAATAGGCCGAATGTCCCTAAAAAGGCACCAGAAGGCTGTTTTTGCAAGAACAGCCACCATGAGTCGTTTTTAAATGGTTTGCGGACACAGCCTTAAAATCTTCCTCCCAGAAGTGCTGAAAGGCCGTATTCGTAATACCAAATCCTTGTCTTGTTAAATAAAGAATTTTTACAAAATAGCCAGTTTTCAAAATAAGTCAGTAAAATTCCCTTTTTAAATAAACATGCAGAATGACTTCAAGTAACATCGATATCTTCTCAGTCCTGAGTAAGATCCCCTTGAAACTTCACATGTGGTGGCATGATCTAGGAAAAGGAAGCAGAGATACCGTGCCTAAAATTTTGGGAGGTCTAGTTGATCTACTGAACATCAAACCGAGGAAAGATATTATTGAGGCACTAATACCATTCTGGGACCCGACCCGTAACGTATTCCGGTTTTCAGATTTTGAAATCACACCTACATTAGAGGTGATTGCGGGATACGCGGGTCTCAACGGGAACCTTTGAGGCAGATACCCACTGGCCCCACGACCGGTAACCCTTTATAGGTTTTTGGATCTGTTGAGCATCAGTCGGGATATTCAAGACCCGCATCTGGCAGAAGGGTGTTGTACATTGCATTTCCTATATCATAGGTATGGTAACCCAGAAGGTTTCGAAGAGCCCAACACCGGCTTGACACATGCCGGAAACAAATACAAATGGGAAGCTCGATGGGGATTAGCTTTTATGGTGGCCTTTCTGGGAGTGTTGGTTTGTCCGAGAAAAGATGGTCATATAGACCTCGGCCTGGTAGGGATGCTAGATGTTGCCATGAAAAAACCTAATAGCACAGTAGTGCCTCTGATCGTAGCAGAAATGTACCGAGCTCTAACAAAATGTCGCGAAGGCGAGAAATTCTTTTAAGGTTTGAATCTGCTCTTATAGTTGTGGATGCAATAACACCCCTATCACCGCACAGGCTATATGAATTACGGTTTAACCGGGTTGAGTTGTATCGTAGAATTTGAGACCCGGGTGACAGATATTGAATTCCCTGAGGATACTGAGGCCTGGTCGTCATGCTGAAGATCCTTGACCGCAGATAAAGTAGAATGGGCTTATGGTTGGTTTCCTGCTTCTGAAGCTATATACACATCAGCAGAGGTCCCCTATATTCTTTTGATGGGTATTCGAAGCATACAACCTTACGCTCCTTACCGGGTTTTGCGACAACTTGGAAGATCCCAGACAGTGCACAATGATGAAGACCTGAGTGAGCAAGTCATTGAGTTAGGCCCGAAGGCTGCATTTCCTGTAGGCAAAATCTAAAAGATATGGAATGAGTGCCGGTTCCTTGAGCCAAAAACTATAATACAAGAGCAAGCTAGAGGCGAGGTAGATCCCAAGTATCAGACGTGGTTTGGCAAAAGATTTTAAATCCCAGAAAGACCCGCTAAAAAACCGCACGTGCAGCGATTTACCGATGAGGTCCAAGTTCAATGGGATTGCCAAGTAAAGGAGAAGGAGTACCGAGCTAGAATAGGACGGTTAGTCGACAAAAGTGTACATGCTGCAGCCGATGAGGGTGATAAAAAGAAATTAGCTTAGGAGAATGAAGCACTCAAAGCCCAAATTAAATAAACAAATAGATTCCCGGAACCAAGAAAGAAGTCTATCTGATGAAAGGATGATCAAAGGGTTAAAGAAACAAATTTTGGACAGCCAAGAGGAACTAGAAAAATCCGAGGGAAATATGGCAAGACTCCGGGCGCAGTGGGCCAAAAAGACTGAAGAAAGGGCCTAATTTGTGCAACAAATGAGGAGAAACTACGAGGGGACTATCGCAAAAATGAAGAGAAAAATGAATACTATGGAAGAAAAGACAGCCCAGCGGGGTAAAGAATTCCAAGCCGAGATGAATCAGTGCTATGGGTTAATTGCAGAAATGGAAAGGGAAATTAAATTGCTACAAGACCTGCACTTCCAGGACTCTCAGGTGCTAGAGGCTCGTACACAACCAATAAGCCGACTCCTTCAAGAAAAGGGCCGAATCAGGGAAAGGATCAGAAACATTGCCCACTATATTGTCAAGAAGTGTCAGGCCAACGAGCGAATGGATCGTACCATGTCCTTTGCCTCAGTGATGATATTTGTTCGCCAAGTCATGAATGATTTAGATCAGTTTCTAAGGGGTCTCGCACGTAGGTCCGCGGCAATGCTGAGTGACGTTTCGCGGGCCCCAGGATTTGAAGCATTGATGTATTCTTAGTTAATCGAGTTTGTATTTTTCTTTTGAGTCTATTTTTGTAATTTCCTTTTGAAGAAAAGAAAAACAAATTGTCTAGTAGCTTTTGTAACCGCAGTTTCTATCAATGAAAAATTGAAAATTCCCAAAAAAATTGTTTTCTTACTTTTGCATTTATTTGCAAGAACTACGCTTGGTCTGATTCATGTGGGGCCATGATACGTAGGCAATCTACATAAGATTTGACCGTAATCATAGAAAAAATAGAAATAAGATAAATAAAAGGAAAAAACAAGAGAGAAAAGAAATGCGAAAGAAAAAGGAAGGCATTGAGAGAAAAAAAATCATGGCCAAAGAAGAAAAAAAAAGCAGAAAATGAAAATGAGAGAAGACAAAATAAAAAGAGAAAGAAAAGAGAAAAGGAATAAGAAGAAAAGCCGAGATGACACATGCAACCGAAGCAAATATGTAGATATCCATTTAACTATATAGGTGCATCACGCTCCAATGTGCATTTACCTATCTGTTACTTGTTTCATACTAACCGTTTGTTGCTGCCATTTCCAGCTAAGTATTTTAGAAATCGTGGTTGGTTTGTGGTAAACTGGCCTCGCATCGATACTTCACCAGATCCAAAGGAAAAACAGAAATGTCATCTGAAATGACCATGCCTGCAGTCCCCATACCTGAAGATAGCCCAATCTCTGGGATCTCGGCCTCTGATAGAAATGTGGGATGCTTGGAACAACAGGAAGGAACCCCCAAGCGCTATCCCCGGATTCCCGGAATTGTTCCCTAGATCGGGAGGTGCTACTATGGTCCCTATCAGCCGCCCAAATATTCCTTTAGGGCAACCTACTATGACTGCTAACTTCTTCGGAACACCCTCTGAGGATCATCGCCAAGTGTTCCCATCGGGAATTGCTCCCAACATCTTTACAGCTCCACCATCCTCTGCAACCACCCAACCATCGCTACCAAAACATGCTTTTGACCCTTCGGTCTTCACATTTCAGAATCCAGTTTTTCAGGCCCCTCCTCATTATCCTCAATATACCTACTCCCAACCAACATATGAGATCATACTGGGGCAGGACAAAACCCCCAAAGCCCCAGAGTAGGATGAAATGACAAAAAGAATGAGGAGTTTAGAGCAGAGTCTGAAAAATATGCAAGGTTTAAGCGGGCAGAAGAGAGTCTCTTACAATGATCTGTGCATGTTCCCTCACGTGCACCTGCCGATGGGATTCAAGACACCAAAGTTCGAAAAGTATGATGGACATGGCGATCCCATTGCTCACCTCAAAAAGTATTGTAATTAATTGCCTGGGGCTGGTGGAAACGAAGAGTTACTAATGGCTTACTTTGGAGAAAGCTTGGTGGGCATAGCGTCGGAGTGGTACATGGATCAGGACATATCTCGATGGCATATCTCATATGATCTTGCTCGAGATTTTGTTTGACAATTTCAGTACAATATAGACATTGCGCTAGATGGGAACTCCTTGGCAAACCTAAAGAAAAAGCCCTCAGAGAGTTTCCGCGAATATGCAATCAAATAGCGTGAACATGCGTCAAGGGTCAAGCCTCCAATGGATGAGGTTGAGATGGTCACTGTCTTCTTACAAGCTCAGGAGGCAGATTATTTTCAAAACATGAAGTCCGTTATGGGTAAGCCTTTTGCAGAGGCAATAAAAATCGGAGAAATGGTAGAGAATAGGCTAAAAACAGGCAGAATCTTGAGCCAGTCCGCCATAAGGGCAACCTCCCAAGCCATCCAAGGCGGGTCTGGGGGGAATGGCTAAGGGCAAAAAGAAAGAAGAAATAGTGATAGCGGCATCGAGCGGAAGAAGGTACCGGGCTCCTAGACCGGTGTTCTCAGAAAGAACCCCTCAACACTATTACCCTCATACGGATATGACTTATGCTCCTCCACCTTATGCGGTAACGAATGCTGAAACTTTCGGCCGCCCGCAACCACAAGCTAACCGAAACCCACCTCCATTCCAGAGAAACCAGCCACCTTACCAAAACCAATATAACCCCCGACCACCAACAAATAACTTTCGCCCTCGGGAACCACCTAGACGACAAACTTTTACACCAATCGGTGAACCCTAGTCCACTTTGTTCCCTAAGCTTGTCCAGATGAATTTGCTACAAACCATACCCCCGAATGGGCAAAACCCGGAATCACCATCATATCAGTAGGGTGTTAGGTGTGCATACCATTCAGGGGTAGAAGGCCATCATACCAATGACTGCTAGACATTGAAAAAGGCTGTGGAAGATTTGATCAAACAAGGGAAGATAGTGTTGAAGGATGAAGAAGTCCTGAATGTTACCAATAACCCTTTGCCCGCTCACAACAATGGGCCGGCAATCGGTATGATTTGTGAAGACCGAGACTTTGACCCGGCTCTGAAAGCCATAATTGCTATTGCCAACACCGAAAGGAAACCCAAGGTAGGCCCGAAGAAGGGAAAAAAGGAGAAGAAGAATTAAATTGTCAACATTGAGCCTGAGGAGAAAACTGAGACAAAAGCAAAGCCGGTGCCTCCTAAACACGAGGTTCTTTATGTGCCGCAAGGTCGTCAAGAGAAACCACTAGTCGTGAGCACTCCGAGGAAGTATGAAGTAAAGAAAGGGATATAAATGTATGTGCCAAAAAGGGCCTATGTGGTGCAGGGGACAATTAAACCGCCTCGGCTGAGTGAGCCAGTGGTTATTGGACGCGCACCACATAATCCAATGACGAACCCTTCTGCAGTGCCGTGGAACTACCAACAAACTGTGGTTACATATAAAGGCAAGGAACTTACGGGAGAACTCCCAGGAACCATCCCCGTTGAAAAATATTCAAATGTACATAAAATCAACAACATTACAAAGAAGCATTTTCCATCTAAGAAGCCGGTGAGAGCTGAAGAAGCAGAGACATTCTTTCAGAAAATGAAAATGCCAGACTATGAAACAATGGACCAATTGAGGAGGTGTCCTGAGCAAGTGTCACTGCTGTCATTGGTGACCAAATCTGCTGAACATCAGAAGATCCTCATGAAAACTCTAAACGAAGCATATGTGCCAGCCGAGACTTCGGTTGAACAACTTGAAAGGATGACAGAAAGATTCTTCACTGTCAACCAACTCTCCTTCAACAAAAGTGATTTGCCTCCAGAAGGAGCTGCCCACAATAAAGCCTTGCACCTGACAGTCAAATGTGAAGGTTACTATGTTAAGCGGGTCATGATGGACGGAGGCTCGGGGGTTGACATCTTCCCACTCTCCACTTTGCAAGTAATGGAAATAGGGATAGAAAGGATTCGTCCAAATCATGTTTGTGTGAGAGCCTTCGATGGTGTTAAAAGAGATACCATCGGCGAAATTGATTTGACACTGACCATGGGCCCCGTGGATTTCGAGGTGACCTTCCAAGTGTTAGACATGGACACATCTTACAATTTTCTTCTGGGAAGGCATTGGATCCATGCTGCTGGAGCTATGACCTCAACCCTCCACCAGATGGTGAAATTTGAGCATGAAGATCAGGAGATCGTGGTCCACGGGGAAGGTGAGAAGTCCATATATCGTGACCCATCTATTCCATGCTTGGAGGTGAGGGAGGGAAGTGAGCATGTTGTCTATCAAGCCTTTGAAATCGTGGTAGCTGATCAGTATGAGGAAGGACATCCGTGCCCTCAGCCTTTCTTGTCCAATGCTTCAATCATGGTAGCCAAGGAAATGATTAGACATGGTTTCAAGCCAGGAAAAGGGCTGGGAAAAGCTTTGCAAGGAATAGCCGAACCGGTAACACTACCCGCAGCAAAAAAGTATTTAGGGATAGGCTTCCACCCTACCCCAGATGATGAGAAATGGGCCGATGAAAGAAAGAAAGATGGATGGGTTTTGCCGTAACCATTGCCACATCTGTTTGAGACCTTTGTCAAGCCTAAGTATGGCACAAAAGAAGAAGATAAGGTGTTCACTACTGATGAAATAGAAGATATCTATGAAGCTATGAGGCAAATGCTCTATGAAACCAACATGGTCCAGCCAGGGGAAAGGACTAGCACCGCTGAAGTGCTCTACATTGGACCAGACGCCAAACTCCAAAATTGGAAGGCTACGCCTTTCCCGATAAGGCGGGAGTCCCGGTAGACTAGCCTTGTCACCTTTGCTGCATCTCGGGTTATTTAAGGGTAGACTAGCCTTTCACATGCTCTACACGAGAAAGGACTAGCACCGCTGAAGTGCTCAACATGGGACCAGACGCCAAACTCCAAAATTGGAAGGCTACGCCTTTCCCGATCAGGCGGGAGTCCCGGTAGACTAGCCTTGTCACCTTTGCCGCATCTCGGGTTATTTCAGGGTGTAACTCAGATGTTTCTTTTAGTTTCTTGTCTTTTGAATTCATGAATGTAAACCCTGTTATCTTCCTAAAATTCCAAGAAATGAAATCAATATTTTATCGTCCATTTTCTCTTTAGTCATTCTGATTTTTGTTATTTTTCCCTTTTATCTTTTCTTTTCATTTGTAATAATGCGGCTTTAAATAACATGAAATGCTTGCGGACTTTATACCCAGACTCAAACACACCGTCTAATTGTAAAATAATGAATCAAGAACCAGAATATGATGAAGAGGAGGCTTTTAGGGAAATAAACCGAGAATTGGAACAATTTGAGAAGAAACCTAAGCCAAATCAGAATGCCACTGAACCGGTAAATTTGGGAACTGCCGAAGAAATAAGGGAAACCAAAATAAGCATTCACGCAGATGAGAAAACTCGAGATGCAATAATCTAACTCTTGTTCGAGTTTCAAGATGTGTTTTCTTGGTCGTATGATGATATGCCAGAACTGAGTGTGGATATAGTAGTGCACAAACTGCCAATTTACCCCGATTGTTCCCTAGTGCAACAAAAGCAAAGGAAGTTTAAAACCGATATCAGTGATAAGATCAAAGAAGAAATCACAAAATAGCTGAAAGCAGGGGTAATTCGGGTGGTCTGATATACTACATGGTTAGCCAATATGGTTCCTGCGCCAAAGAAAGATGGGAAAACCCGGGTATGTGTGGACTGCAGAGATTTGAATAGGGCGAGTCCCAAAGATAATTTTCCGTTGCCCAACATCCACATCCCTGTTGATAACTGCGCCAAACATGAAATATAGTCCTTCATAGATTGTTATGTAGGATATCACCAGGTGTTGATGGATGAAGAAGATGCTGAGAAGACAACCTTCACTAAACCCTGGGGCACCTACTTGTCACGACCCTAGTTCACCAATTGTGAACATGTCATGATAGCACCTAGCCTTCACGACCAGGTAAGCCTAACACATTGCGGAATTAACAACATTTGCGAAATTTATATTCAAAAGCTAAATAACATGAGTAATGTATACAGTTGCCGCCGGGCACATACACTTTAATACTTTAAATTCTGAAACCATCCCAAAGACCCGGAAACCCACGACCACCACATGCTAAGAATAATACATAACACTGCTCTAATCATCCGGAAAGTCTACAACAAGGAAGGACAGAATAGCATCCAGCTAACTAAAGGGCAGAGTTAGAGGGAGACTCTTTAGTCTGCGGACGCGGCAGATATACCTCAAGTCTCCGAAATGCTCCCTGCAGCTACTGATAATGTGCCTGAGTAGAGGTACCTGGATCTGCATATGAAAAACATGCGCAGAAGAGGCGTGAGTACACCACAGCGGTACTCAGTAAGTGCCAAGCCTAACCTCGGTTGGGTAGTGACGAGGAAAGGTCAGGGCCCTACTGAGGCAGAAACAATAAAATAGCAAAATATTAAAAGTGTTGAAGTCTGATGAAAACTAATGAACACAACAGTGTGGTATGACAGTTCAATTAAATACAATACTGCAAGACAAAATAGAAACACAGAGTAAATACAGCTAAATTACAAGAATACAGACGAGGGTCTCCCAGGATACCGTGTTGTAGCCCTTTTCTCAATTATCCAATGGATCTTTTGGGATACCGTCCTGTAGTCCAATTCTCATATCAATATCAAGGATCTCCCAGGATACCGTCCCGTAGTCCAATTATGAGTGTGCAGGGGATCTCCCGGGATACCATCCCATAGTCCCAAAATAAAAGTGCAGGGGGATCTCCCGGGAATCAAACCCGTAGTCCCAAAGTAAAAATGCAGGGGGGATCTCCCGGGAATCAAACCCGTAGTCCCAAAGTAAACAAACAAGGGGGAGCTCCCGGAATCCTGCATCCGTAGCCCCAATGTAAATGCGCAACCAACATCAGAGAAATATTCAGAAATTGAAGTGTAACAATACAAGGCAACAAATAATACTTGCCTAACATGCTCCATGTAATCATAGTTAAGACAATTTAAACAAATAGGCAACTTCGATCAATTAAACATGCTCTTCTACGCTAGCACAGGCTATAATAGCAAGTAAGGTAAAGCAAATATTAAAAAAAGTCCAAATTAAGTATTTAAGTAAAAATCTGGGTTTCAACAATTAGCTCAAGTATGCGCTCGTTACCTTACGTACAAGGCATTCAATTACCAATTATCACATCCTAAGGGGCAAAGTCCCCCACACAAGGTTAGGCAATCCACTTACCTCGAACCGGTGAGAAATCAACTAGGGAACGATGCCTTTGCCACGAGTATCCGACTCCAAATGGCCCAAATCTATTCAATTCAATTACAAATCGTAAATAATATTGTAAACAACTGATTACACTACTGAAATTAAAGCTAGGGCGCAAAAATAGGTAAAATGACCAAAACACCCCTCCAGTCAACATCTCGGAATCGAATAATTTTTACATTTTCAGAACCCTCGTACTCTCACGAGTCTAACCATATAAAAATGTCAACTGCCCACTCAAAATCACAAAATTAATCCTAAGAAGTTTCACCCATTTTTGCTCAATTTTTGACCTTGAATTTGAATTCTAATGGTTGATTTAGCTAGGAAATGATGGAATATAGCTAGAAGGGATCAAAGAAACCTTACCCAATGATCTTCTCTTCAAAATTCACTCAAAATCGCCTTCTCCCGAGCCCTCAATTGATTTTTCTAACTTTGAAATAAACCCTTGGATTTTCCCTTTTTCAGACCAGTGATTTTCGCTTTTGCGGCCCAGGGACCGCTTCTACGGTCCTGCTTTTGCGGTAAGACTAACCACTTTTGCGGTTCAACTTAAGAGGCCAGTGTCCGCTTTTGCGGACTCAAAACCGCATCTGCGGTTCCGCTTACACGGGAAGGAGACCGCTTCTGCGGTTCTCCTGGGAAGGAGAAATTTTGCTTATGCGAAGAAATGGCTGCTTATGCGGCTCCGCGTCTGCGGTGAGGAAACTGCTTATGCGGCTCCAGGTCCGCAGAAGCAAAAATAACAGAAGCCTGCTGCAACTTTTTCCTTCTAACTCCAAACTTTGCCCGTTGAGCATCCGAAATCATCCCGGGACCCCCGGGACTCCAACCCCAAAGCACCAATACCACCTAATACCTTATTCGAACTTTTACCAATCCTAAAAACACCTCGAACAACACCGAAAACCCGATTAAACAAGGATTCAAGCCTAAGAACTTCAAATTCTATCAAAATACGCTTTCGATAAAAAACCTAACCAAACCTCGTTCGAATGACCAGAAATTTTGCACACACATCCCAAATGACATGACGGAGCTACAACAACTTCCGGAATTCCAATCCGACCCTCGGATCAAAAATTCACTATCGGACAGGAAACTCTAAAAATTCAAACTTGGGAATTTCAAGCCTAAATGAGGTACGGACCTCCAAATAACATTCCGAACACGCTCCCAATCCCGAAATTACCTAACGGAACCATGAGATTCCCATTACGAGGTCGTCTTCACATTGTTCCGAATACAGACCATTTTTAAACTCTTAAGCTCTCATTTAGGGACTAAGTGTCCCAAAACACTCCGAATCCTAATACCGAACGTCCCGGCAAACCAAAATAGCATAAATAAACTTAGGGAAAGCAGTTAATGGGGGATCGGGGCATAAATTCCAAAAACGACCAGCCGGGTTGTTAAACTACTGCTATCGGGTCATGCCATTTGGGCTGAAGAATGCCGGGGCAACCTACATGAGAGCCATGACCGCCATTTTCCATGACATGATGCACCAAGAGATAGAGGTGTATGTGGATGACGTAATCATCTAGTTCCGCACTCAGAGTGACCACGTTCGAGATTTGAGAAAGTTCTTTGAACGGCTGCACAAGTATGATTTGAAGCTGAATCCGGCCAAATGTGCCTTCGGAGTTCCGTCAGGCAAGCTCATGGGTTTCATAGTCAGCAGAAGAGGTTAAACTTCATTAGTCGGTTCATCGCTCAACTGACTACCACATGTGAGCCCATATTCAAACGGTTGAAGAAATATGCAGCAATCAAGTGGACATCCGAGTGCCAAGAGGCCTTCGAAAAGATCAAGGAATATCTATCAAATCCTCCGGTGTTGGTCCCACCAGAGCCAGGCGACCTCTCTTCTTGTATCTAACAGTGTTGGAAAATTCTTTGGTTGTGTTCTGGGGCAACACGATATAACTGGCAAGAAAGAGCAGGCGATCTACTATCTGAGTAAGAAGTTCACCAGCTACGAGTCCAAGTATACTTTGTTGGAGAGAACATGTTGCGCTCTGATGTTGGTCGCTCAGAAGTTGAGACACTATCTTCAAGCCCATACTACCTATCTCATAACCAGGTTAGATCCTTTGAAATACATATTCCAGAAACCGATGCCCATCGGGAGACTGGCAAAATGGCAAATCCTGCTCACTGAATTTGACATAGTCTATGTCACTCGCACGATAATGAAAGCCCAGGCATTGGCGGATCATTTAGCAGAAAACCCGATTGATGAGGAATACCAACCACTGAGCACATACTTCCCAGATGAAGAAGTTAATTCAGTAGAAGCTATCTCTGAAGACACTCGTGCTTGGAAAATGTTCTTTGACAGAGCGGTCAATGCAAGAGGTGTAGGCATTGGAGCAATCTTGATATCACCTAATGGCCAGCACTATCCAGCTACAGCTAGGCTCCAATTCTTCTGCATAAACAACACAGCTGAATATGAAGCCTGCATCATGGGCATGAATATGGCAATCAACCAGGAAGTTGAAAACTTATTAATCATGGGGGACTCTGATTTAATTATACGGCAAGAACAAGGAGAGTGGGAGACTCGAGACGTTAAGCTCATTCCATATCGGCAACACGTGGAGAATCTCACCAAATGCTTCAAGTCAATAGAGTTCAGGTACATCCCTCGATGTCACAATGAACTAGCTGATGCACTCACCACTTTAGCATCAATGCTGCCTTACCCAGGCAATGCTCATATTTATCCCATGGAAATTCAAATCAAAGAAAGGCACGGTTATTGTAATACAGTCGAGGTGGAACCCAACATTCAACCCTGGTATCATGATATCAAAAGATTTTTGAAAACACAAAAATACCCCGAGCAAGCCACTAGGGATCAGAAGTGAACCATTAGACGACATGCGAGTGGTTTTTTCTTAAGAGGCGATGTTTTGTATAAAAGGACTCTGGACGTTAACTTGCTAAGATGTGTTGATGTCGAAGAAGCCGGAAGAATTATGCCTGAGGTGCACACAGGGGTGTGCGGACCTCATATGAACGGATATGTTTTGGCAAAGAAAATCTTGCGTGCAGGATATTATTTGATAACCATGGAGAAGGATTGGTTCAGCTTCGTTCGAAAATGTCATCAATGCCAGGTGCACGGTGATTCGATTCATGCACCTTTAACGGAGCTTCACCCAATGTCAGCACCTTGGCCATTTGTTGCCTGGGGTATAGATGTCATAGGGCCAATCGAGCCGAAAGCTTCAAACGGGCATGGATTCATATTGGTTGCAATCTATTACTTCACAAAATGGGTTGAGGCCATCACTCTCAAGTCGGTCACCAAGAAAGCTGTGGTAGATTTTGTGCATTCCAATCTCATTTGTCGCTTTGGTATTCCTGCAACTATCATTAATGACAATGCTGCAAACTTGAATAGTCGTTTGATGGGAGAGGTATGTGAACAATTCAAGATAACACACAGAAACTCTACCCCTTATCGGCCAAAAGCCAATGGTGCTGTTGAAGCAGCGAATAAAAACATCAAGAAGATTTTGAGAAAGATGATTCAAAACTCCAGGAAATGGCACGAAAAGCTGCCTTTTGCATTACTCGGGATCGCACCACAGTGCGTACATCAATCAGAGCCACCCCATACTTATTGGTTTACGGGACTGAAGTAGTCATACCTGCAGAAGTAGAAATCCCTTCGCTTCGTACAATTGTTGAAGCAGAAATCGGGGACAGTGAGTGGGTTAAAACCCGACTAGAGCAGTTGTCCCTAATTGATGAAAAACAGATGGCTGCAGTTTGCCACAGGCAGTTGTACCAACAAAGAATGGCCCGTGCCTATTTTAAGAAAGTACATCCCAGGAACTTCGATGTGGGACAGCTCGTGCTCAGGCGCATTCTCCCTCATCACCAGGAAACAAAAGAAAAGTTTGCTCCCAATTGGAAAGGTCCATACATAATCCGAAAGATTTTGCCAAAAGGAGCTGTGTACCTAAGAGACGTTGGAGGAAATGATCCTGAAACATCAGTCAATGCAGATACAGTAAAATGGTACTATGTCTAG
Source organism: Nicotiana glauca (assembly GCA_026770625.1). Taxonomy (NCBI): domain Eukaryota; kingdom Viridiplantae; phylum Streptophyta; class Magnoliopsida; order Solanales; family Solanaceae; genus Nicotiana; species Nicotiana glauca. The sequence continues at coordinate 445,868 of MU689470.1, read as the reverse complement.
ACCTCCTGGGGTGATGGTTTTTTTGTGTAATTGAGGTGACGAAGGCTTTCCTTCTAGCTACCCCAAACACTATCAATCCTTTACAAACCTTTTGAGCCGCTTACGCTTTTTGATTACCCTCTTTGGAACCCGAAAGTACGAAAAGAAAAGAAAAAGAAAAAGAAAAAGAGCAAAAAAATAAAAGAAAGAAAAAGAAAAAGAAAAGAAAGAAAAACAAAACAAAACAAAAACAAAAACAAGAAAAACAAATGTTTTGCCTGAACTACGTTTGACTTGATCCCGAAAGGGTACATAGGCAGCCTCTCCCTGAGGTTCAGTCACACCAAAACAAAATTCCAATTACCCCCAAAAAGTTGAAACTGGGGCAGATGATATAATGGTTCGGCCATGAGTCCGCCAAAATGGTTCCAAAGTTGTACTTCCGCCCAAAATTCTTTTTACCCCAAAGACCTTGTCCAAAGTCCTTCCGATCAATTGGCAAAGGCAAGGAAGTGAAAAACATCATTGTTGGGATCCGATGCAATTCAAATTGAGAGAAATAAAATAAGAGAGTCTTATCGGTGAAAACCTTCGGGCACTATAAGGCGATAGTGTGTAGAGAAACTGAAAATGAGAGAGTCCGCTTAGTGAAAACTCGCAAAGAGCACTATCGAGCGACGGTGAGAAGAGAAATGAGAGAGGTCGATTAGCGAAAACCCGCAAAGGGTGTTGTCGGCCGAAAAGAAGGCATATCACCACTAAAAGAGTCCTAGCAAAGTTCCTTGGTTTTAGAACGGGGATCAATGGATTCACGAGAAACTGGAAGGTTTGTATGGGTCGGGCGTCCAGTCCAAGAAGCATGTCGTGTCATTTGAAGCCAGCATGTACCGCAGATAAGTCCTTCTTTTCCCCGAAAGGGACGCTTCTCCTTAAACTCACCTGCTCGTTTTTTGTATGTTTCTTCCTTGAATCCCTTTCGGTTTAACTCTAATTCCGGAATTACTACAAAGAAAAGGTGGCAAGACTGTTTTCACAGGGCTCCGAATGGCAAAGGACAAAGAAAATTCCCAGCCTCAGCAAGTGTGTCAGGCCAATCCCAACTGGCCATAATGGTTGATGCTTTCGAAGCAAAGGCATTGGAAAAGAAAGAAAATCAAAGGCAAAGGCAAAATAAAGTGAAAAGGCCAGAGCCCACACGGGCGAGTCATAATGAAACCCCGAGAGTTGAACCCGGTCGTCTTGAAAAGAGATTCACCTTCAAAGCCAACAAGCGGCAAAGTTTTCAACGAAAATTGGCCAGGATCAAGCAATTCGGATGATCAAGGCCACAAAACCAACCACCGTTTCAAACTAACAAATTGTTCTTTGATGAAAATAGGTCTTATTCAGAGCAACCGTGCAAGAAGCAGGTGCAATCCAAAAAGAAATAAATGCGAAACAACGTTGTAGCAGGAAAGCATAGAAAGGGAAGTTTCCCGAAATTCTTTCATGCGTTTTGCTAATTAAAAAGGGAAAACTAAAAAAGAAAAGAAAAGAAGAAGAAGAAAGAAATGAAAATGAAAACCCCAAAAGAAAAACAAATCATAGTAGCACAGACCTTTTCTTTCGAATCCTGGCAAAAAACCGAGGATCTCCCTGGCATAACCCAAGGAGCTTTTTCTTTCCAAATCCCGGCATAACCCGAGGACCTCCCTGGCATAACCCAATGAGCATTTTCTTTCCAAATCCTGGCATAACCTGAGGATCTCCCGGGCATAACCCAAGGAGCATTTTCTTTCCGAATCCCGGCATAACCCGAGGATCTCCTTGGCATAACCCAAGGAGCTTTTTCTTTCCAAATCCCGGCATAACTCGTGGACCTCCCTGGAATAACCCAAGGAGCCTTTTCTTTCTAAATCCCGGCATAACCCAATGACCTCCCTGGAATAACCCAAGGAGCGTTTTCTTTCCAAATCCCAGCATAACCCGAGGACCTCCCTGGCATAAACCAAGGAGCATTTTCTTTCCAAATCCCAGCATAACCCGAGGATCTCCCTCGCATAACCCAAGGAGCTTTTTCTTTCAATATCCCGGCATAACCCGTGGACCTCCCCGGCATAACCCAAGGAGCCTTTTCTTTCTAAATCCCGACATAACCCGAGGACTCCCCTAGCATAACCCAAAGAGCGTTTTCTTTCCAAATTCCGGCCAAAAAACCGAGGATCTCCCTGGCATAACCCAAGGAGCTTTTTCTTTCCAAATCCCGGCATAACCCGTGGACCTCTCTGGCATAACCCAAGGAGCATTTTCTTTCTGAATCCCGGCATAACCCGTGGACCTCCCTGGCATAACCCAGGGAGCGTTTTCCCTCCAAATCCCGGCATAACCCGAGGATCTCCGTGGCATAACTCAAGGAGCTTTTTCTTTCCAAATCCCGGCATAACACATGGACCTCCCTGGCATAACCCGATGAGCCTTTTCTTTCCAAATCCCAGCATAACCCGTGGACCTCCCTGGCATAACCCAAGGAGCATTTTTCTTTTCAAATCCTGGCATAACCCGAGGATCTCCCTAGCATAACCCGAGAAGCTATTTCTTACCAAGTCCCGCCATTACCCGAGACCCTTTTCTTCTTCCGACATAACCCGGTCATCTTCTAGCATAAACTGGATTCATTCACAGAGATACATAATCCTGATTCTATTTCTTAGATGTGTGTCACAACTAACTAACAAAATTTTCCTGGAGAAAACTGGGGCAGAAAATTTCGTTCGTTTGTTCGTTTTGGGATCGTAAGCAGGTTGACCTCAAGGCACAAGATGTGAGATGACCAATGCACTAAATCTCAATCCAGAATCAAGAATAGAAGAAAAGAACAAAAAGAAATGAACTCAAATGTGAAGCGAGCAAGGGTGCAGATTGCGCAAAATCTGATCGAAGTCACAAGCTCCGTTAATCCTGTTTGACCCGATGTTGCATAAAGAGGAAAACACCTACAACTTGCGAGCATCAAGATTCAGATCGAAGTCACCAACAAAATCAGCTAAGACTCAAGATTAAGTTTCAAGAAAATTATAGATAGGAATCTTGTAACTCATAGTTGATAGGCATAGCTAGTTTAGCTTTGATTTTCCTTTTGGTGTAATAAGGAGGTCAGTAAGCAGTAGCAGCAGCAACAACGGTAAAATCACAGCTTCTGGCAGTCCTAGCTACCAAACCTTCAAGAACTACACTGACCTGATTCCTTTATAGCCAAGGATATGTAGGCAACCTTTGAAGCAAGGTTCGGTCAGATGATTTCCAAAATGCTTCTCATGGAGTGCTGAGCGGGCAAAAATTCTTCATGGTGCTCATTTATCTTTGCCCGAAAACCTGTCGTGTCTTCGAGCAAAGAGGGGCAGTTGTGAGCACGTGATTTTTGCCATGCTTAATTTACTCCTATAAATTCATTAGAATTAGGATTTTTTATTTTATTATTTGAATTTTTAGGAATTAATTGCATGATTTGTTTGCATTTTTGGTGCATTTTTAGTTACTATAATTCATAAAAAATACAAAAATAGTATGTTTGTATTTAGAATTCGATTTTATATCAAAATAAGTAAAAACAACAAAAATAGTCCTTTGACCATGTTTTAATTCTACATTTTACATTTTTTAGTTTAATTTTTTTAAGTTAGGAATTAAAAATTTTGAAAATTAATTAGCATAATTTTAGATTGGATTTGGGTCTTCTATTGTACATAATGAAATTAGAAAATCAAAAATAATAATAAATAACATACAAAAGAAATACAAAAATTACAAATAAAGAAAAGCCAAAAGAAAAAGAAGAAAACAATTTGAAATAAAGAAGCAGGCCCATTTTTGGTCCAAATCCGTTTGAGATTGGCCCAATACCCTTCCAAATCATTACCCATATCAGGCCCAAACCCCGCCTCAACCCGGCCTGCCCCCCCTTAAGTAAAACGACGACGTTTTATCGCCAAACAATCCTGGCCATCTATTATCTTTAATCCAGCGGCTCCTAATTGATATCGATTTTAAATAAAAGTGTCTGAAATTGGTGAAACCCTAGAGACAATTTTCTTCTTCCTCGTACCCCCGCTTCCCTCGCCGGTCCGCCCTAACTCCGCCGCCGGAAATCGCCCACGGCGACGGTCAAGCTCCAAATACACCCAAATTTTTACTATCAACTCCTCTCCCCCTCCACTTTCCAATTCCCCAAATAATTTCCCTCGAATTTTATCTTAGCCCCTCGAATATCCTAAAAGATGGCGCAGCCTCCGTCGCCCACGGCGCCGCCGCCACCCAAACCCTACCAAACTCACACCCCATACTCCCCTCCCTCTCTGAATCCTCAAGTTATTTTGTCTAAATCCAATTGATAAGTTTCAAATTCCGGATCTAGGGTTTGGTACACAAGGGTTTGAATTTTTTCAAAGGTCTCCATGGTTCGATTTGGGTTCCTGGAATAATGTTATGTGTTGTCTTATTAAGAACAAGTACATAACATTATTTGAGGACCCAAACCATAAATCAGTCGAGTTAAAGCTTTAAAATCAGTAAGTGTTCGAATTCTTTTTCTTCGTCATTTGCTATTTTTTTGAATTCTGTTTTGTTCTCTTTCAATCCATCATTTTAGTCTTAGGATTAATCTAGGGCTTTGATTTGTTCCAATAGTAGTTAATCTCCTTCCGCTCATATGATTCAATTTTTTGTGTAATTTGGAACCATAGGATTGTGATTGAATTTTTAATTCTGTGTATCGAGCCTTTCATGTGATTTTAAGTCTTAATTTTCATTTTTCATTTTTTTTGATTTTATTGTCTGTTTAAAATTTGCATTAGATTGTAATTGTGATATTCATTTAATTTTTAGCTTGAATCTAGCTTTAGGGATTTGGTGTTAATTAGGAGTATTCTAGTCTGATTAATTAGTCAATTGTTAGGTTTTCTAATTAGTAATGTGGTTATAGCTTAAAGTTTTAGTGATAATTAGAATTTTTAGATATTCTTATTAGGTTGTTTGGATATAGCTGAATTAGGATTGTTTGCTTTAACTATTGTTAAACTTTGACTAAGGTAAAAAGGGGCTGTTTGGGTTTGGTTGGAAATTTCAGGGGAGTTTCAAGGGTAGTTTGGACATGGGAAATTGCTGATTTATCAAGAATAATAAATTCAAAGCTAAGAAAAGGGTAGCATAGGTATTGTATAGTGAAAAGAACACCCTATGGCCTTCTAGAATAGGACTTTAGTGTAGATTTTATCAAACTTAGGGGTAACTTGAGAAACAAGTCAGAAATTGAAGGTTTAATAAATGAAATCTGAAATTAAAATAGAGGGAAATCTGAAATAAATAGAACCTTCTGCCCTATTTGTTTCCTATAAAAGGCAACCCCAATGCCTTCACTAACAAGTTTGAACCCCTGAAAAAATTCCCAAAAAGGTTCCAGCTCTGAAAAATCCAAAAACCCTCCAATTCGAACCTCTACAAAGTTTAAAATTCAAAATCTAAAAGCAAACAACTAAAGCTCAATCCCTATTCTTCACAACAAACAATACTGCTCTATTGCGATTTTAGATCAATTTCAATGTTCTAGCATCCTACTTCAAATTTTCAGTTCACATAAGGTTCAAAACATTTTGAATTTTGTTAGTGCTGTTCAGTAATTGAAATTAAAGGCTCCTGAGTTGATTTCAAGTTGAAACTACTCTATTCGAATCGATTTTGGGTTTGTTTACTGGTTTTTCTTGGCTGGGACTCCAAGTTGAAATTGCTGTTGCTCTCCTATTGTTTAACACTGCTGATTAATCACTACTGCTGACTCCATCTCCTACTTTTGTGTTTAAATTTCCAGGTACACCTCTTGTAGATCTCGAGCATTGAAATTGAAATAAAATGCTACTCGTTGCCCCTTGCCCGATGTCATTACTATTTTAGCTAAATTGACCCTATTAGGATTATGATGGATGATTGTATTGGATTTCAGCTTGCAAATGTTTACGCTGGATTTAATTAGGAATGCTTGTATAACTTGGACTGAACTGGACTATATGGACTTTCATATTTGTATGACTCTTACCTTAGATCTAGTATGATTCATGATAGTTATTCACAATATTAGGGTTCATGATTGGTTTAAGTCATTGTTTACTTTCAGCTTCAGGGTACTAAAATCAATTCTATAGGCTCTAACTGGCATTGGCTTATGTATAATAACAAGAGCACATTCGATTGATTGAACTAGTTTCATAGTTATCATTTTGGGATTGTTGCAGTTTATTAATTAAATTCGAATCCCTGACTGAGTAGTAGTAGAATTGGCACCATAGTTAGTGCGAACAGTTAAGAAATGGGTTTTGAAATTGAATAATCGATTTTCCAGCATAAGCCTCTAAATGTTTGTGACATTTCGTCAGTTTAGATTGAGTAGCAGACTTAGAATTAAATTGATAAGTGTAATGAATTTGAAGTTTCCCCTTTATTTGTTATCTTAGTCGATGAGTTTAATTGTTGGGACTGTTTCAGTGATTTTCGTTTGGGCTAGTCTATAGGCCCACGGCTGATAATCTATGCCGTTCAACTTGGGACTCAACATTGTTGATGCAGGGCCAAAGTTACATCCCCATCCATTTTATTTGGGCTCGCCTCAAGGCCCTGGATTGATGGCTGAGTTCAGTCAGCTAAGTAGTAATGGTTTCATTTGTATTCTGTTGGGCCAAGTCCAAAATTCAATATTGAAGACTTGATTTTGTACTAAGACCGAAAGTTTAACTTCATTTCATAGGGCCTGGGCCTTCAAGCTAGGCAGCATACTTGAACTAAGAGGCCCTCCTCTTGTTCAAGTATGAGCCTGAGTTTGAAGCCCGAAATCTTCAATTGGTAGTTTACTAATAATATTAACTAATTAATTAGTCCATATTAGAGAAAAATTCGATAAAAAGTCATAGTTTGCTTTAGGATTTCCTTAAAATAAACGAGGCGCGCCGTGCCAAATAAAAATGAATAAATTGTGTGGCCCTCTTTAATTGTTTATATTAAAATACTTAGAACTCGGGAGTGCCGTTTAATGAATTTTACGGCCTCCCGCTAAGTTGATAACACGTTAGTCGCTTTAAGCGCGCTTTTTAATAGTTTTACCTTCCTAAATACGGGTGTGAATTTCATGCAACCCAAATCCGAATCCAAAAACATTGAATAAGAAGGAAAATGGCCTGCAACAGCTGAAGGAATTTTCTGCAATTTTAAACAACTTCAAAATGTCCCTTTGAGCATCCGAAACATACCTGAGGCCCCGAGACCTCAACCAAACCTACGAACATATCATATAACATCAATCAAACTTGTACCAATCGTTAAACCACCTAAAACAACATCTAAAACTTAAATTTATCAATCATTTAAGCCTAAGAACTTGAAATTCTCTCAAAACACGCTTTCGATAAAAAACCTAACCAAACCACATCCGAATGACCTGAAATTTTACACACAAACCCCAAAAGACATGACAGAGCTACTACAACTTCCAGAATTCCATTCCGACCGGAAACTTCAAGGATTCAAACTTAGGTATTTCAATCCTAAATTAGCTACGAACCTCCAAAACACATTCGGAACATGCTCCTAACCCCTAAATCACCTAACAGAGAATCGAACCATCAAATTTCCATTTTGAGGTTGTCTTCACACTGTTCCAACTACGGATAACTTTCTAACATTTAATCTCTCATTTAGGGACTAAGTGTGCCAAAACTCCTCGAAACTCAAAACCGAACATCCCGGCAATTCAAATTAGCATAAATAGATTTGGGGAAAGCAGTTAATAGGGGATTGGGGCGTAAATTCACAAGACGATTGGCCAGGTCGTCACAGAGTGCATATGAAAAAGTGGAACCGAGATCAAATAATACAGAGGCATCCTTGTGGCAAACTGAGATAGTACTCGTGATCACAACATCGAAAGCAATAACATCTGGTCTGGCAGGGAGTGCATAGTAACGGGCCTGACCGCCACCTGATCAGCCTCCCCCTCTATGGCAACCCCTAATTGACCAACCTCCACACCTAGCTGGCTGGGCAGGTGGTAAAGTAAATGGTGATGAAGCAGAACATTGACTCTTCTACTGGGATGAACCTCCCGTAAGGCGGAGACAGAACCTCTTGATATGACCCAAATCTCCACACTCAAAGCAACCTCTATCGGCCGCTGGCAATGGGGACTAAAGGGAGTCCCGAGCATCGGAATACCCGCTAGAGGGACAAAACATAGATGAACCCTGAGCTGATGGTGCGTGAGACAAAGTCTGAGATGGAAGTGCACTAACATATGAGTTGCCATGATGTGAACTGTAAGAACCATATCCAAATGATGTGCCACGATGAGTTGCACCAGCCATCTGATCATGCCTGAAGGGACAACCCCTACCTTGGTGAAACTAAACTCCCGAAGGAACATTGCCAAAGTATCGGATCCACGAGGCCTCTTGGCCTCCCTCTCTACTTGTTCATAGCGGCAAACCGACTCTATATCTCGAGCAATGTCAATGACCTCCTCAAAAGAAGCACCAGACAATGTCTCTCTAGTTAGAAGAATCCGCAGCTGATATACGAGGCCATCAATGAACCTCATGATCCTTTCCCTATTTGTGGGAACCAACCAGATAGCATAACGGTCCAACTCCAAGAATCTCATCTCATACTGTGTTACATTCATATCATCCTAATGAAACTATTCAAACTACATGTGCAACTCCTCTCTTTGGGACTACGGCATATACTTCTCCAGGAAGGGAATGGAGAACTGCTACTATGTAAGGGGCGCTGCACCAACCGGCCTACGCTTCTCATAAGCCTCTCACCAAGTGAAGAAAGCTCCAGAGAACTGAAAAGTAGTGAATGAGACCCCACTGATCTCCAAAACACCTGTTGTACGGAGATTTCTCTAACACTTATCCAAGAAACCTTGGGTATCCTCGCCTTCTGCACCGCTGAAAGTCAGAGGCTGAAATCTAACAAAGCTCCCCAACCTATGCTACTTATCATCAGGCATGGCAAGAACCCTTATAGTCCTGAGCAGCTGCAACCAACTGGGCTGGTGGTGCCCTTGGTGTCTGAAGTCCTTGAACAAACTACTCGCGTGTGCGGGCAGCAGCAGTCTGTGTGCCTTCCCCGACCTGGGAAGTGACTGCTGTAGTAAAAACAGAGACCGCCTGAACAATACTGGTGCACACAGTCAGAATTTGAGCTAACGTATCCTGAAGATCTGGAATCACGAAGGGCACAGCTGGTGCCTGAGCTGGTCCCGCTGGTACATCTACAACCGGAACCTGATCCTGGAGTGGGGCAACTGGTAGTGTTATAGGTGCCGCACCAGCTACTGAGTGGGATACACCCTTGCCCCTTCCATGGCCACTATCATGACCTCGTCCTCTCACGGCCCTAATTTGGTGGTACTGGTGGCATCCGTCCTGACCGATAGTATATGCCTCACCATCAGTGAGAGAATAGAATAACAAAAGTTCAGTTACCAGAATCAGTAGATTTGCACGATAGGGATTCAAGAATGTGAAATTTCCTAAAGGTTGTTCAGCCTCCCGAAGATAAGTACATACGTCTCTGTACCGATCGCAAGACTATACTAAACCCGCTCATTACTCGGGAGACCTATGTTACCTAGGCTCTGATACCAAACTATCATGACCCAAAACCCGACCTGTTGTGATGGCACCTATTGTGGAACTAGGACAACTTCAACTAAATAACCCACACAACAACAATAAGTTTGAAATCATTTACCGGAAGCTTTTAACATTCAATGAAACTATTTGAACATAGAAATTCCAAGATAAGATACAATCCAACCAAAAAATAGTGTGTCACTGTGTATGAGCGTGTAAAGGAAAACATAGTCTATTACAACATTTGAGAAAACAAATTGAAATACATCTAGAGATAAATATGGAGAGTCAAGGCCTGCGAATGCCGTCCAGATACCTCGATAGTCTCCTAAATCCTGAAGCCTCGATCATCGACTGCCATTGGGACCAAAAGTGCCGGGATCTGCACACAAGGTTCAAGGGGTAATGTGAGTACACCAACTCAGTAAGTAACAAGTCCAAACTGTGGACTGTAGGTAGTGACGAACTCAACCTCAATAGATACAATAGAAATAATGTACATAAACATAGGCATGCTTTCAATTAAATAGACAACTCAAAGTAATAAGGTAACCACAGATCTGAATAGTTTAAAATATAAAAATCAACTTCCTCTACATGCTAATGCATCGACTGTATGAAATGTAAAATGTGCTCCCACTCTCAAGTGCTCAACCACTCAGTACTGGATATGGCCATCCGGCCAAGGGAAATCTATCCCGAAACACATATAACACTAACTGTGAGTCACTTAGTACCAACTAAAAGGGCAATCCAACCCTGAGGAAAAATCCATCTCCAGGTAAATATTTAAATACTCATCCACTCGGTACAATATATGGCCATCTGCACTAAGGAAATCCATGCTGGAACATACTCATACCGACTATAAGTCACACGATACTGAGAAAAAATAGTAATCGAACCCTATGGAGAATTCTATCTCCAGATATCAATACTTCAGACAAATCCATATTCAGGGAAATCCATCCCTCAATAATATCATCCACTCCCACTGTAGGTGTCCAAACTCCAGAGGGGCTCCTACGGCCTAAGAGCTATCATAATCAATATAACTGCCGCAATCTGTAGCCCGACCCCGTGACTATTACTAAAAATCATGCTCTTGGCTTCACTCAGTCATCACTCTCCAGTCTAACCCACAAGCTCACAATATCATGGAAACTATCCCGGAAACAATGATATGCTAAACTGCTAATAACAGTTCAGACTGAAATATGATATGAAATGCATGAATATTACTGAGTACTAAATAACAGTGAAATTAGTGAAATGACAGCCAGAAAAGACCACTAGGGTCCCAACAATATTAGCATGAAGCCCTAACATGATCTCTAGCATATTTTGCAGCTCATACTTTATCACATAATGGAAACATGGATATTAAAAATAAATAGTTATTTAACGGTGCCATGGAATGAACTAGGTCACGATTCTCACAGTGCATGTCCGCACGCCCGTCAATTGGCATGTGTATCACCTTAATACTAACCATATAACACGTAGTTCGGTGTTTCGAACCCTCAGAACCAAGTTTGAAAGTTTTACTTTCCTCAAACCGAGCAAAAATCGTACCCCACAATGCCCTTTCCTCTCAACTCCACCTACGAACGTCCTGAATCTAGCCACAAGCAGTACAATATGATCATTATAGGACAAAGGAACCAATTCCACAAGAAAAATACAAAATTATAGGCCAAATTCCGAAATTCACTCAAACTCTCCCCCCAGGACAACGAGTCTACCCATACCAATTTTATCAAAATCCGACATCATTTGATCCCTCAAATCCCCAAACTACTCTCTCAAAAATCCCAATCCCTAACCCCTTATTTTACTTCTTATTTTACTTCAAAAATCCTACTAATTAGGTGGAAAATCAACGGGTAAACACCATAGCTAATGATATTAGAGGTCAAACAAATTACCTCAGTGGTAACCCTTGAATCCCCTTAAAAAATCACCCCAAAAGCTCCAAGGTCCGACTTGAAAATGGTAGAAATGAGCAAAAATTTGCAAAGTCCGCCTCGCACCTGCACCCTTGGGTACACTTATGAGACCTCCATAGGTACGAGAATGCCATCACCCTTGCTCCCTCTGGACAGCTCAACCTTGGCCGCTTTTGCAAGCTCGCACCTACAGCTCCCACTCTGTAGGTGCGGTTATGACAGCTGAGTTCCAACTTTAGCAACTCCTCCAGTTTCCAAACTTCTTCCGATAATCACCCAAAATTAACATGAGGCCCTCGGGTCCTCCATCCAACATACCAACATATCCCATAACATCATACAAACTTAGTCGAACCTTCGAATTACCCAAAAAAACAGCAAAACACCAAATTACACTCATATTCAAGCCTAGAAACCTCTAAATTTTTGAATCCCATAAATTATGCCAAAACCCACCAAACCACGTCCGAATGACCTCATATTTTGCACACAAGTCATAAATGACACCAAAAACCTACTCCAACTTCCAAAAATTCAATCCGACCTCGATATCAAAATTTTCATTGCCGACCACAATCACCAAAATTTGTACTTTCGCCAATTCAAGCCTAATTCTATTACGGGCGTCCAAATCACATTACGGAGGCGGTCCTAAGTCCAAAGTCACCTAACGGAGCTAACGAAACAATCAAAATTCAAATTCGAGTTCGTTTACGTACAAGTCAACATCCGATCAACTCTTCCAACTTAAACCTTCTCATAAGAGACTAAGTGTCTCAATTCACTCCAAAACAACTCCGGACCCGAACCAACTAACCTGGCCATAGTGGTTGATGCTTTCGAAGCAAAGACATTGGAAAAGAAAGAAAATCAAAGGCAAAGGCAGAATAAAGTGAAAAGGCCAGAGCCCACACGGGCGAGTCATAATGAAACCCTGAGAGTTGAACCCGATCCTCTTGAAAAGAGATTCACCTTCAAAGCCAACAAGTAGCAAAGTTCTTAACGGAAATGGGCCCGGGATCAAGCAATTGGGATGATCAAGGCCACAAAACCAACCACCATTTCAATCTAACAAATTGTTCTTTGTTGAAAATAGGTCTTATTCAGAGCAATCGTGCAAGAAGCAGGTGCGACCCAAAAAGAAATAAATGCGAAACTGCATTGCAGCAGGAAAGCAACATAAAGGGAAGTTTCCCGAAATTCTTTCATGCGTTTTGCTAATTAGAAAGGGAAAAATAAAAAAGAAAAGAAAAGAATAAGAAGAAAGAAATGAAAATGAAAACCCCAAAAGAAAAACAAATCATAGTAGCACAGACCTTTTCTTTCGAATCCTGGCCAAAAACCAAGGATCTCCCTGGCATAACCCAAGGAGCTTTTTCTTTCCAAATCTCGGCATCACCCGAGGACCTCCCTGGCATAACCAATTGAGCATTTTCTTTCTAAATCCTGGCATACCCGAGGATCTCCATGGCATACCCAAGGAGCATTTTCTTTCCAAATCCCAGCATAACCCGAGGATCTCCCTGGCATAACCCAAGGAGATTTTTCTTTCCAAATCCCGGCATAACTCGTGGACCTCCCTGGCATAACCCAAGGAGACTTTTCTTTCTAAATCCCGGCATAACCCGATGACCTCCGTGTCATAACCCAAGGAGCGTTTTCTTTCCCAATCCCAGAATAACCCGAGGACCTCCCTGGCATAACCCAATGGGCATTTTCTTTCCAAATCCTGGCATAACCCGAGGATCTCCCTGGCATAACCCAAGGATCTTTTTCTTTCATAATCCCGGCATAACCCGTGGACCTTCCTAGCATAACCCAAGAAGTCTTTTCTTTCTAAATCCCGGCATAACCCGAGGACCTCCCTGGCATAAGCCAAAGAGCATTTTCTTTCCAAAGGCCAAAAACGAAGATCTCCCTGGCATAACCCAAGGAGCTTTTTCTTTCCAAATCCCGGCATAACCTGTGGACGTCTCTGGCATAACCCAATGAGCGTTTTCTTTCTGAATCCCAGAATAACCCGTGGACTTCCCTGGCATAACCTAAGGAGCAGTTTTTCCCCAAATCCCGGCATAACCCGAGGATCTCCCTAGCATAACCCAAGGAGCTTTTTCTTTCCAAATCCCGGCATAACCCGTGGACCTCCCTGGCATAACCTAAGGAGCCTTTTCTTTCCAAATCCTGGCATAACCCGTGGACCTCCCTGGCATAACCCGAGGATCTCCCTGGCATAACCCAAGGAGCTATTTCTTCCGAAGTCCCGGCATCACCCGAGACCATTTTCTTCTTCCGACATAACCCGGTCATCTTCTAGCATAACCTGGATTCATTCACAGAGATACATAATCCTGAATCAATTTCTTAGATGTGTGTTACAACTAACTCACGAAATTTTTCTAGTGAAAACTGGGGTAGAAAATTTCGTTCGTTTGTTCGTTTTGGGATCGTAAGCAGGTTGACCTCAAGACACAAGGTGTGAGCTGACCAATGCACTAAATCTCAATCCAGAATCAAGAAGAGAAGAAAAGAACAAAAAGAAATGAACTCAAATGTGAAGCGAGCAAGGGTGCGGATTGCTCAAAATCTGATCGAAGTCACAAGCTCCGGTGATCCTGTTTGAGCGAATGCTGCATAAAAAGGAAAACACCTACAACTTGCGAGCATCAAGATTCAGATCGAAGTCCACAACAAAATCAGCTAAGACTCAAGATCAAGTTTCAAGAAAATTATAGATAGGAATTTTGTAACTCATAGTTGATAGGCATAGATAGTTTAGCTTTGATTTTCCTTTTGGTGTAATAAGGAGGTCAGTAAGTAGTAGCAGCAGCAACAACAGTGAAATCACAGCTTCTGGTTGTACTAGCTACCAAACCTTCCAAAACTACACTGACCTGATTCCTTTATAGCTAAGGATATGTAGGCAACCTTTGAAGCAAGGTTCGGCCAGATGATTTCCAAAATGCTTCTCATGGAGTGCTGAGCGGGCAAAAATCCTTCATGGTGCTCATTTATCTTTGCCCGAAAACCCGTCATGTCTTCAAGCAAAGAGGGGCAGCTGTGAGCACGTGATTTTTGCAATGCTTAATTTACTCCTATAAATTAATTAGAATTAGGATTTTTTATTTTATTATTTGAATTTTTAGGAATTAATTGCATGATTTGTTTGCATTTTTGTGTGCATTTTTAGTTGCTGTAATTCATAAAAAATACCAAAATAGTATGTTTGTATTTAGAATTCAATTTTATATCAAAATAAGAAAAAACAACAAAAATAGTCCTTTTACCATGTTTTAATTCTACATTTTACATTTTTTAGCTTAATGTTCTTTTAAGTTAGGAATTAGCAATTTTGAAAATTAATTAGCATAATTTTAGATTGGATTTGGGTCTTCTATTGTACATAATGAAATTAGAAAATCAAAAATAATAATAAATAAAATAAAAAAGAAATACAAAAAATACAAATAAAGAAAATGCAAAAGAAAAAGAAGAAAACAATTTGAAATAAAGAAGCAGGCCCAATTTTGGTCCAAATCCGTTTGAGATTGGCCCAATAACCTTCCAAATCATTACCCATATCAGGACCAAACCCCGCCTTAACCCGGCCTGCCCCTCCTCCCCCCCCCCAAGTAAAACGACGATATTTTATTGCCAAACAATCCTGGCCGTCTATCATCTCTAATCCAACGGCTCCTAATTGATCTCGATTTTAAATAAAAGTGTCTGAAATTGGTGAAACCCTAGAGACAATTTTCTTCTTCCTCGTACCCCCGCTTCCCTCGTCGGCTCCACCCTAACTTCGCCGCCGGAAATCCCCCACGGCGGCGGTCAAGCTCCAAACACACCCAAATTTTTACTATCAATTCCTCTTCTCCTCCACTTTCCAATGCCCCAAATATTTTCCCTCGAATGTTGTCCTAGCCCCTCGAATATCCAAAAAAGTGGCACAGCCTCCGCCGCCACCCAAACCCTACCAAACTCACACCCCATACTCCCCTCCCTCTCCTCTACTTGAATCCTCAAGTTATTTTCTCCAAATCCAATTGATAAGTTTCAAATTTCGGATCTAGGGTTTGCTATGAAAGGGTTTGAATTTTTTCAAAGGTCTCCAGGGTTCGATTTGGGTTCCTTGAATAATGTTATGTGTTGTTCTTATTAAAAACAAGTACATAACATTATTTGAGGAACCAAACCATAAATCAGTCGAGTTCAAGCTTTAAAATCAGTAAGTGTTCTTAGAATTCTTTTTCTTCATCATTTGTTATTTTTTTGAATTCTGTTTTGTTCTCTTTCAATCTATCATTTTAGTCTTAGGATTAATCTAGGGCTTTGATTTGTTCCAATAGTAGTTAATCTCCTTCCGCTCATATGATTCAATTTTTTGTGTAATTTGGAACCACAGGATTGTGATTGGATTTTTTATTCTGTGTATCGAGCCTTTCATGTGATTTTAAGTCTTAATTTTCATTTTTCATTTTTTTTTTTGATTTTATTTTCTTTTTAAAATTTTGTATTAGATTGTAATTGTGATATTCATTTAATTTTTAGCTTGAATCTAGCTTTAGGGATTTGGTGTTAATTAGGAGTATTCTAGTCTGATTAATTAGTCAATTGTTAGGTTTTCTAATTAGTAATGTGGTTATAGCTGAAAGTTTTAGTGTTAATTAGAATTTTTAGATATTCTTATTAGGTTGTTTGGATATAGCTAAATTAGGATTGTTTGCTTTAAATATAGTTAAATTTTGACTAAGGTAAAAAGGGGCTGTTTGGGTTTGGTTGGAAATTTCAGGGGGGTTTCAAGGGTAGTTTGGGCATGGGAAATGGCTGATTTATCAAGAATAGTAAATTCAAAGCTAAGAAAAGGGTAGCATAGGTATTGTATAGTGAAAAGAACACTCTACGGCCTTCTAGAATAGGACTTTAGTGTAGATTTTAGCAAACTTAGGGCAGTGACTTGAGAAAAAAGTCAAAAGTTGAAGGTTTAGTAAATGAAATCTGAAATTAAAAGAGAGAAAAATCTGAAATAAATAGAACCTTCTGCCCTATTTGTTGCCTATAAAAGGCAACCCCAATGCCTTCACTAACATGTTTGAACCCTTGAAAAAATTCCCAAAAAGGTTCCAGCTCTGAAAAATCCAAAAACCCTCCAATTCGAACCTCTACAAAGTATTAAAATTCAAAATCCAAAAGCAAACAACTAAAGCTCAATCCCTATTCTCCACAACAAACAATACTGCTCTATTGCGAATTTAGATCAATTTCAAAGTTCTAGCATCCTACTTAAAATTTTCAGTTCACATAAGGTTCAAAATGGTTTGATTTTTGCTAGTGCTGTTCAGTACTTGAAATTAAAGGCTCCCGAGTTGATTTCAAGTTGAAACTGCTCTATTCGAATCGATTTTGGGTTTGTTTACTAGTTTTTCATGGCGGGGACTCCAAGTTGAAATTTTTGTTGCTCTCCTGTTGTTTAACACTACTGATTAATCACTACTGTTGACTCCATTTCCTTCTTTTGTGTTTAAATTTCCAGGTACACCTCTTGTAGATCTCGAGCATTGAAATCGAAATAAAATGCTACTCGTTGCCCCTTGCCCGATATCATTACTATGTTAGCTAAATTGACCCTATTAGGATTATGATTGATGATTGTATTGGATTTCAGCTTGCAAATGTTTACGCTGGATTTAATTAGGAATGCTTGTATAACTTGGACTGAACTGGATTGTATGGATTTTCATATTTGTTTGACTCTTACCTTAGATCTAGTATGATTCATGTTAGTTATTCACAACATTAGGGTTCATGATTGGTTTAAGTCATTGTTTACTTTCAGCTTCAGAGTACTAAAATCAATTCTATAGGCACTAACTGGCATTGGCTTATGTATAATAACAAGAGAACATTCGATTATCATTTTGGGATAGTTGCAGTTTATTGATTAAATTCGAATCCATGATTGAGTAGTAGTAGAATTAGCACCATAGTTAGTGCGAACAGTTAAGAAATGTGTTTTGAAATTGAATAATCTATTTTCCAGCATAAGCCTCTAAATGTTTATGACATTTCGTTAGTTTAGATTGAGTATCAGACTTAGAATTAAATTGATAAGTGTATTGAATTTGGAGTTTCCCCTTTATTTGTTATCTCAGTCGATGAGTTTAATTGTTGAGACAGTTTTAGTGATTTTCGCTTGGGCTAGTCTATAGGCCCACGACTGATAATCTATGTCGTTCAACTTGGGACTCAACATTGTTGATGCAGGGCCTAAGTTACAGCCCTATCCATTTTATTTGGGCTCGCCTCAAGGCCCATGATTGATGGCTGAGTTCAGGAAGCTAAGTAGTAATGCTTTCATTTGTATTCTGTTGGGCCAAGTCAAAAATTCAATATTAAAGACATGATTTTGTACTAAGACCGAAAGTTTAATTTCATTTCATAGGGTCTGGGCCTTCAAATTAGGCAGCATATTTGAACTAAGAGGCCCTCCTCTTGTTCAAGTGTGGGCCTCAGTTTGAAGCCCGAAATCTTCAATTGGTAGTTTACTAATAATATTAACAAATTAATTAGGCCATATTAGAGAAAAATTCGATAAAAAATAATAATTTGCTTTAGGATTTCCTTAAAATAAACGAGGCGTGCCGTGCCAAATAAAAATGCATAAATTGCGTGGCCCTCTTTAATTGTTTATATTGAAATACTTAGAACTCGGGACGTGCCGTTTAACGAATTTTATGGCCTCCCGCAAAGTTGATAATACGTTAGTCGCTTTAGGCGCGCTTTTTAATAGTTTTACCTTCCTAAATACAGGTGTGAATTTCATGCAACCCAAATCCGAATCCAAAAATATTGAATAAGAATGTGTCGAGGATCCGGGTGCATTTCATGTGATGTGATCCGAAAACACGTTTTTAAACAACGTTCACCTTCGTAAAAAATAATTAAAAAGCGGTAAATAATTATAAAATTACATTATAGGTTGGAGCATGTAAAAATTAGATTTTTAGCCATTTATAATAATTTAAGCGACCGTGCTACAACCACAGGATTCGGGGGCGCCTAACACCTTTCCTCGGGTCAATAGAATTCCTTACATAGAATTTCTGGTTCGCAGACTCCAATCGGGAAGTCAAAAATTTTCCCCGATTTGGGATCTAGGTTAAACCAGTGACTTGGGAAACCAAAATTCAATCCTTTCCCAAGTGGCGACTCTAAAAAATAAATAAATAATCCCATTTCGAATAATGTCACTTTGAATGGAAAAACTCCCTTATACATTATCCTTCAGGGTAGGTGTATTAGAAAGGAGGTGTGACAGCAGGTTATTGAACCCGAATGCGAAGAGGTAACTGGTCCTCCCCTAAAATTACTCTGCGCGAACGCGTGTGGTAGGACGCGATCGCGAAGAAGGAAAATGGCCTGCAACAGCTGAAGGAATTTTCTGCAATTTTAAACAACTTCAAAATGTCCCTTTGAGCATCCGAAACATACATGAGGCCCAGGGACCTCAACCAAACCTACGAACATATCCTATAACATCACTCAAACTTGTACCAATCCTTAAACCACCTAAAACAACATCGAAAACTTAAATTAATCAATGATTTAAGCCTAAGAACTTGAAATTCTCTCAAAATACGCTTTCAATCAAAAACCTAACCAAACCACATCCGAATGACCTGAAATTTTACACACAAACCCCAAAAGACATGAGGGAGCTACTACAACTTCCAGAATTCCATTCCGACTGGAAACTTCAAAAATTCAAACTTCGGCATTTCAAGCCTAAATTAACTACGAACCTCCAAAACACATTCCGAACACGCTCCTAACCCCAAAATCACCTAACGGAGCTAACAGAACCATCAAATTTCCATTTTGAGGCTGTCTTCACACTGTTCCAACTACGAATAACTTTCCAATATTTAAGCTCTTATTTAGGGACTAAGTGTGCCAAAACTCCCCGAAACTCAAAACCGAACATCCCGACAATTCAAAGTAGCATAAATAGATTTGGGGAAAGTAGTTAATAGGGGATTGGGGCATAAATTCTCAAGACGATCGGCCAGGTCATCACAAAGTGCGTATGAAAAAGTGGAACCAAGATCAAATAATACAGAGGCATCCTTGTGGCAAACTGAGATAGTACTCGTGATCACAACATCGAAAGCAATAACATCTGGTCTGGCATGGAGTGCATAGTAACGGGCCTGACTGCCACCTGATCAGCCTCCCCCTCTATGGCGACCCCTAATTGACTAACCTCCATACCTAGCTGGCTGGGCAGGTGGTAAAGTAAATGGTGATGAAGCAGAACGCTGACTCTTCTACTGGGATGAACCTCCCGTAAGGCGGAGACAAAACCTCTTGATATGACCCAAATCTCTACACTCAAAGCAACCACTACCGGCCGCTGGCAATGGGGACTAAAGGGAGTCCCGAGAATCGGAATACCCGCTAGAGGGATGAAACATAGACGAACCCTAAGCTGATAGTGCGTGAGACAAAGTCTGAGGTGGAAGTGCACTAACATATGAGTTGCCTTGATGTGAACTGTAAGAACCATATCCAGATGATGTGCCACGGTGAGTTGCACTAGCCATCTGAGCATGCCTGAAGGGACAACCCCTACCGTGGTGAAACTGACCTCCCGAAGGAACATTGCCAAACTATCGGATCCACGAGGCCTCTTGGCCTCCCTCTCTACTTGTTCATAGCGGCAAACCGACTCTATATCCCGAGCAATGTCAACGACCTCCTCAAAAGAAACACCAGACACCGTCTCTCTAGTTAGAAGAATCCGCAGCTGATATATGAGGCCATCAATGAACCTCCTGATCCTATCCCTATTTGTGGGAACCAACCAGATAGCATAACGGTCCAACTCCAAGAATCTCATCTCATACTGTGTTATAGTCAAATCATCCTAATGAAACTATTAAAAATACATGTGCAACTCCTCTCTTTGGGACTACGACATATACTTCTCCTGGAAGGGAATGGAGAGCTACTACTATGTAAGGGGCGCTGCACCAACCGGCCTACGCTTCTCATAAGCCTTTCACCAAGTGAAGAAAGCTCCAGAAAACTGAAAAGTAGTGAATGAGACCCCACTGGTCTCCAAAACACCTATTGTACGGAGATTCCTCTAACACTTATCCAAGAAACCTTGGGTATCCTCGCCTTTTGCACCGCTGAAAGTCAGAGGCTGAAGTCTAACAAAGCTCTCCAACCTATGCTACTCATCATCAGGCATGGCAAGAGCCATATAGTCTTGAGCAGCTGCAACCAGCTGGGCTGGTTGTGCCCTCGGTGTCTGAAGTCCTTGAACAAGCTGCTCGGGTGTGCGGGCAGCAGGAGTCTGAGTGCCTTCCCCGACCTGGGAAGTGACTGCTGTAGTAGAAACAGAGACCGCCTGAGCAATATAGTGCACACGGTCAGAATTTGAGCTAAGGTATCCTGAACATCTGGAATCACAAAGGGCACAGCTGGTGCCTGAGCTGGCCCCGCTGATACATCTACAACCGGAACCCGATCCTGGAGTGGGGCAACTGGTAGATTTATAGGTGCCACACCAGCTACTGAGTGGGATACACCCTTGCCCCTGCCATGGCCACTATCGTGACCTCATCCTCTCACGGCCCTAATTTGGTGGTACTGGTGGCATCCGTCCTGACCGATAGTATGTGCCTCACCATCTGTGAGAGAATAGAATAACAAAAGTTCAGTTACCAGAATCAAATGATTTGCACGACAGAGATTCAAGAATGTGAAGTTTCCTAATGGTTCTTCAGCCTCCCGAAGATAAGTACATACGTCTCTATACCGATCGCAAGACTATACTAAACCCGTTCATTACTCGTGAGACCTATGTTACCTAGGCTCTGATTTAAAACTGTCACGACCCAAAACCCGACCTGTTGTGATGGCGCCTATTGTGGAACTAGGACAGCTTCAACTAAATAACCCACACAACAACAATAAGTTTGAAATCATTTACCGGAAGCTTTTAACATTTAATGAAACAGTTTGAACATAGAAATTCCAAGATAAGATACAATCCAACCAAAAAATAGTGTGTCACTAAGTGTATGAGCGTGTAAAGGAAAACATAGTCTATTACAACATTTGAGAAAACAAATTGAAATACATCTAGCGATAGATATGGAGACTCAAGGCCTGCGAATGCCGTCCAGATACCTCGATAGTCTTCTAAAGACTGAAGCCTCGATCATCGACTGCCATTGAGACCAAAAGTGCCGGGATCTGCACACAAGGTTCAAGGGGTAATGTGAGTACACCAACTCAGTAAGTAACAAGTCCAAACTATGGACTGCAGGTAGTGACGAACTCAACCTCAATAGATACAATAGAAATAATGTACAGAAACATAGGCATGCTTTCAATTAAATAGACAACTCAAAGTAATAAATTAAACACAGATCTGAATAGTTTAAAATATAAAACTCAACTTCCTCTACATGCTAATGCATCGACTGTATGAAATGTACAATGTGCTCCCACTCTCAAGTGCTCAACCACTCAGTACTGGATATGGCCATCCGGCCAAGGGAAATCCATCCCGAAACACATATAACACTAAATGTGAGTCACTTAGTACCGAGGAAAAAGTGCAATCCAACCCTGAGGAGAAATCCATCTTCAGGTATATATTTAAATACTCAACCACTCGGTATAATAAATGGCCATCTGGCCTAGGGAAATCCATCCTGGAACATATTCATACTGACTATAAGTCACACGATACCGAGGAAAAATGGTAATCCAACCCTGTGGGGAATTCCATCTCCAGATATCAATACTTCAGACAAATCCATGTTCAGGGAAATCTATCCCTCAATAATATCATCCGCTCCCACTGTAGGTGTGCAAACTCCAGAGGGGCTCTTACGGCCTAAGAGCTATCATAATCAATATAACTGCCGCAATCTGTAGCTCGACCCCGTGACTAGTACTAAAAATCATGCTCTTGGCCTCACTCAGTCATCACTCTCTAGTCTCACCCACAAGCTCATAATATCATGGAAACTATCCCGGAAACAATGATATGCTAAACCGCTAGTAACAATTCAGACTGAAATTTGATATGAAATGCATGAATATGACTGAGTACAAAATAACAGCGAAATTAGTGAAATGGCAGCAAGAAATGACCACTAGGGTCCCAACAATATCAGCATGAAGCCCTAACATGATCTCTAGCATAATTTGCAGCTCATATTTTATCACATAATTGAAATATGGATATTAAAAATAAATAATCATTTAACGGTGCCATGGAATGAACTAGGTCACGATTCTCACAGTGCATGTCTGCACGCCCGTCAATTGGCATGTGTACCACCTTAATACTAACCACATAACACGTAGTTCGGTGTTTCGAACCCTCAGAACCAAGTTTGAAAGTTTTACTTTCCTCAAACCGAGCAAAAATCCTACTCCACAATGCCCTTTCCTCTCGACTCCGCCTACGAAAGTCCTGAATCTAGCCACAAGCAATACAATGCGATCATTATAGGCCAAAGTAACCAATTCCACAAGAAAAGTACAAAATTATAGGCCAAATCCCGAAATTCACTCAAACTCGCCCCCCAGGACAACGAGTCTACCCATACCAATTTCATCAAAAGCCGATATCATTTGATCCCTCAAATCCCCAAATTACTCTCTCCAAAATCCCAATCCTTAACCCCTTATTTCACTTAAAAAATCCTACTAATTAGGTGGAAAATCAACGGGTAAACACCACAGCTAATGATATTAGAGCTCAAACAAATTACCTCAGTGGTAACCCTTGAATCCCCTTAAAAAATCACCCCAAAAGCTCCAAGGTCCGACTTGAAAATGGTAGAAATGAGCAAAAATTTGCAAAGTCCGCCTCGCACCTGCACCCATGGGTACACTTATGCGACCTCCATAGGTACGAGAATGCCATCGCCCTTGCTCCCTCTGGACAGCTCAACCTTGGCCGCTTTTGCAAGCTCGCACCTACAGCTCCCACTCTGTAGGTGCGGTTATGACAGCTAAGTTCCAACTTTAGCAACTCCTCCAATTTCCAAACTTGTTCCGATAATCACCCAAAATTAACATGAGGCCCTCGGGTCCTCAATCCAACATACCAACATATCCCATAACATCATACAAACTTAGTCGAACCTTCGAATTACCCAAAAAAATAGCAAAACACCAAATTACACTCATATTCAAGCCTAGAAACCTCTAAATTTTTTCATCCCATAAATTATGCGAAAACCCACCAAACCACGTCCGAATGACCTCATATTTTGCACACAAGTCATAAATGATACCAAAAATCTACTCCAACTTCCAAAAATTCAATCCGACCTCGATATCAGAATTTTCATTGCCGACCACAATCACCAAAATTTGTACTTTCGCCAATTCAAGCCTAATTCTACTACGGGCGTCCAAATCACATTACGGAGGCGGTCCTAAGTCCAAAGTCACCTAGCGGAGATAACAAAACAATCAAAATTCAAATTCGAGTTCGTTTACGTACAAGTCAACATCCGATCAACTCTTCCAACTTAAACCTTCTCATAAGAGACTAAGTATCTCAATTCACACCAAAACAACTCCGGACCCGAACCAACTAACCTGGCCATAGTGGTTGATGCTTTCGAAGCAAAGACATTGGAAAAGAAAGAAAGTCAAAGGCAAAGGCAGAATAAAGTGAAAAGGCCAGAGCCCACACGGGCGAGTCATAATGAAACCCTGAGAGTTGAACCCGATCGTCTTGAAAAGAGATTCACCTTCAAAGCCAACAAGCAGCAAAGTTCTCAACGGAAATGGGCCCGGGATCAAGCAATTGGGATGATCAAGGCCACAAAACCAACCACCATTTCAAACTAACAAATTGTTCTTTGTTGAAAATAGGTCTTATTCAGAGCAATCGTGCAAGAAGCAGGTGCAACCCAAAAAGAAATAAATGCAAAACTACGTTGCAGCAGGAAAGCAACATGAAGGGAAGTTTCCCGAAATTCGTTCATGCGTTTTGCTAATTAAAAAGGGAAAAATAAAAAAGAAAAGAAAAGAAAAGGAGAAGAAGAAAGAAATGAAAACGAAAACCCCAAAAGAAAAACAAATCATAGTAGCACATACCTTTTCTTTCGAATCCTGGCCAAAAACCAAGGATCTCCCTGGCATAACCCAAGGAGCTTTTTATTTCCAAATCCCGGCATCACCCGAGGACCTCCCTGGCATAACCAATTGAGCATTTTCTTTCCAAATCCTGGCATACCCGAGGATCTCCATGGCATACCAAGGAGCATTTTCTTTCCAAATCCCAGCATAACCCGAGGATCTCCCTGGCATAACCCAAGGAGATTTTTCTTTCCAAATCCCGGCATAACTCGTGGACCTCCCTGGCATAACCCGATGACCTCCGTGTCATAACCCAAGGAGCGTTTTCTTTCCCAATCCCAGAATAACCCGAGGACCTCCCTGGAATAACCCAATGAGCATTTTCTTTCCAAATCCTAGCATAACCCGATGATCTCCATGGCATAACCCAAGGATCTTTTTCTTTCATAATCCCGGCATAACCCGTGGACCTCCCTAGCATAACCCAAGAAGTCTTTTCTTTCTAAATCCCGGCATAACCCGAGGACCTCCCTGGCATAAGCCAAAGAGCATTTTCTTTCCAAATCCCGGCCAAAAAACAAAGATCTCCCTGGCATAACCCAAGGAGCTTTTTCTTTCCAAATCCCGGCATAACCTGTGGACCTCTCTGGCATAACCCAATGAGCGTTTTCTTTCTGAATCCCGGAATAACCCGTGGACTTACCTGGCATAACCTAAGGAGCGGTTTCTCTCCAAATCCCGGCATAACCCGAGGATCTCCCTAGCATAACCCAAGGAGCTTTTTCTTTCCAAATCCCGGCATAACCCGTGGACCTCCCTGGCATAACCCAAGGAGCCCTTTCTTTCCAAATCCCGGCATAACCCGTGGACCTCCCTGGCATAACCCGAGGATCTCCCTGGCATAACCCAAGGAGCTATTTCTTCCCAAGTCCCGGCATCACCCGAGACCATTTTCTTCTTTCGACATAACCCGGTCATCTTCTAGCATAACCTGGATTCATTCATAGAGATACATAATCCTGAATCAATTTCTTAGATGTGTGTCACAACTAACTCACGAAATTTTTCTGGTGAAAACTGGGGTAGAAAATTTCGTTCGTTTGTTCGTTTTGGGATCGTAAGCAGGTTGACCTCAAGACGCAAGATGTGAGCTGACCAATGCACTAAATCTCAATCCAGAATCAAGAAGAGAAGAAAAGAACAAAAAGAAATGAACTCAAATGTGAAGCGAGCAAGGGTGCGGATTGCTCAAAATCTGATCGAAGTCACAAGCTCCGGTGATCCTGTTTGAGCGAATGCTGTATAAAAAGGAAAACACCTACAACTTGCGAGCATCAAGATTCAGATAGAAGTCCACAACAAAATCAGCTAAGACTCAAGATCAAGTTTCAAGAAAATTATAGATAGGAATTTTGTAACTCATAGTTGATAGGCATAGCTAGTTTAGCTTTGATTTTCCTTTTGGTGTAATAACAAATACATGAGCTTCTAGAGGTTCTACATAGATAGTCTAAAATAAATACAACTGCCTCAAATGAGACGAACAGTAAAGTAAGGGAAGGGAAGGGGAGTTCAGGTTCTGCGAACGCCAGCAGATTTACCTCGAGTCTCCAAATGCTAATCCGAGCTGACACACCTCATGGGTAGCTAGGACCAGTACAAACATCAGCACAAGAAGTGCAAAGTATAGTATGAGTACAACCGACCCAATGTACTCCGTAAATATCGAGCCGAACCTCGATGAGATAGTGACAAAGCTACGATAGGACACCCACGTAGATAAAGTTGTACAGACGGAGATATATATACTAATGGGAGGGCACATTAAAAAGGGGTACAAGATATAATTACTACAACATGGAATGATAATAAGAAACAATCCATAAACCCTCAACCAACAAAGTGAACAAATATTATGAATTAAACCGCACGATATCACCCTTCGTGATTTTACTCTCAGTCTCATCATGAAACAATAATAATGGCACGGCATCACCCTTCATGCTTTTACACTCAATCTATCCATAACATGATAAATATGGCACGACATCACTCTTCGTTCTTTTACTCTCAATCTCATCATGAATCAATAAATACGACACGACATCACCACTAGTGTCTTATCTCTCAAATATGTCACGACATCACCCTTCGTGCTTTAACACTCTCCCTTACCATATAACAGTAGGCATATAACAACAAGGAGATAAAATCAAACAAAGACAACCCTTACGTCAACAATGGTTCCACAGTACCAACCTCAACTTCAGAAACTGTACTCAATGATCACATATAGCCCGTAAATGCAGAAGGAATGATCAATTTAGTAGTTAACTAGTATAATTGATATTATGATCAAATAAAGCAATAAATTACAAGAAATAAGTCCCACCCACATGAATTAACCGAATAACAGCGCAAAAGTACACATCACCTCACATTTACGTTGTATCCAACATTTAAACAAGTAAAAACTAGGCAAACAAGTCCTAATTCCTCTAGTCAAGGCTAACCACGACACTTACCTCGCTCCAAAAGTTGACTCAAAACTCTACCGGAGCCTTACCCCAAGAATCCGCCTCTAAACCACTCATATCTAATAAAAATTAACTAAATAATATTAAATATTGCTAAAGAAATCAATTACAATGCATAAATTTAGGATTTCCACATTTTCCTTCAAAAAATCAAAAATTGATCCCGGTCCCGCTTAGTTAAAATCCGAGGTTCGGACCAAAATCCATTTACACGTTCACCCGTGACCCCTGATTATATAATTAGTGTTACACCTTGTGTTTTCTTACATGAAAGAACGCCATAAGTAAATTTTTTACATCCCGTATTTTCGTACATTAAAGTTTTTTCGTAAGTTAATCGACATAAGTTTGGGATTGAGTTTATTTTGAGATTATACGCATTATGCCATTTCTAACAAGTGATGAGTAAATTTGTAAAGGAGAGAAGGTAAGAAAATCAAACAAAACAAGAAACGGTTTGAGCTAAAAGACCCGGTACTTATGAACTAGTATCATAAAAGTTACCATATGACCATGATAGTTAGGTGCATAAGGTATGTTCAAAGTGAGTAGTATTTTAAGTAATTTGAGATAATTATTAATTATGTGGATAATTATTTAATGTGAGAGACTAACATGTTAATTAAGGATTAATGGGTGATAAATTAAGATGTTGGATAAGGCCTAAAGGGCCCCAAACGTGGCAGCAATACATGTTCCATTTGGTGACTCTTAAGTCACATTTAAAGGTGGCATTTGGACGATTTTATTTGGCCAATTCATAAAATTAGCGGTACCCACACCCACTATGACAAAAGGCCTCCTTTAATACACAAAATATATGCTTGCATCCCATCTCTGAGTAACAAGCTTTAACAAGGATGATGATTTGCAATGGAAACGTAGTTGCTTTAAACACTTCATGCGAAGACTATTGAATACTATAGCAACGTGGGAATTGCAGATCTAAGAGAGTACGGTGAAATCTTTCTCAAGAATATCATACGGATTGTTCTCTATTTCGATCTCGCCATTACATGTTTCGTAACAATTGATGTATGTTAGAGGAATTGTCAAGAGAATCAGCTTAGGTATGTTAAGGCTATCCCTTCATTCCTTTTGGAATGATCCATATGATACAAAGTAACGAGAAAATACACAACGTCCATAAATGACTCTATTCTTAGAAATGATAGAGATGATTTTGTTCTTGATTCCCTATGTATCATATTATTCTATCATATATTCACGTATCTTAGAAAATACGTAAGTTGATAAAGTTTAGTTTATGATATTAATAAGAGGCATAATGGTCTTAAGACGTTCTGTGAGACTTTCTTGATGTACTTCTCATGCATTGCATTCATTTATATGTATATTGACCCATGACCAGATAGTGTTATATATGCTTATATATGTATGTACATATTGTCGCACACCCTTTTTCTTGCAAAATCGGGTTTATGATATTTGGGAGGACAACTCATTCCTTTTGGGAATTGGGTTTAATTTGAAGAGTAACTACCTAATGATTAGGGTGCGTTAGGACACTAAAGAGATTTTGATTTGAGTAACCAGAGATAGGTAAGGGCTTGAAATTATTGTAAGGGGAAGGTGTGAGGCACCCCTCAGAATCCACTAGTGTGGTTCTCGGCCAGACTATTATTGTAAATTTAGATGCGAATAACATGTAGACAAATAAAACATCAAATAAGAGGAGATTTTCACATAAGGGTTTACAAACAAATAAAGTCGGAAAGAACTAAAAGAGAGCTGATTTTTCTTAAAAGAAAGAGTTTGAAAGTATTTTAAAAGAGACAAGAATAAGGGCAAGGGGGTCCTACGTTTATTAACAATATGGATTACTCCACACAATGCCCGGCAATCACCCCTCAATAAGGGGCTACGCGTGGCATTATCGCGTGATCATCATATCCATATCTACCCTTTCCATCCCGTTAAGGTATTAAAGCGAGTGATGGTCTTGTTTACTTATTGCATGCTATTACCCGTCCCAGTCCTATTAGTTTCAGGGGAAGCATTTAGGATTACTAATCCCAAGGGTGAGGGATTTTAGTCTTGTTTGTGGTTTTAAATGCAAAAAATTCTAAAGCAACAGATAAAACATGTATAGCAAGTTGGGAGAAAGCATATAACAGGCAAAGGCTCAGATATACCCCCTTTAACAAAGAAGCACGTAATTAGCATGACTTACCCATACTAGTTAAGATCTGATTAAATACTAAACATGAAGGAACTTAAAGGTTAAAGCGGACTGATTTTGTTACATAATTCAGATAAGAAGCCCAAATCAGGCCTGCCTATTGGTTTTAGTTATAATAGAACTGATTTAATTTAACTTTACCCTAAGGCTTGCCTAAGTATTGGACAAGGATCCTATAGCCATGGTACCCACTAAATTTAAAAGTAATGAAATAACAAGATCTAAAATAAACTGAATATGTAGTGGTTTATACTGGGTAGTCGGATTATTAAAATAAAGGCCAGTTTCAATGAAGGTTATGAGTTCTACAGTTAACAGCACCGTCTCTTTTGATTTTTAATTCCATATGTGAATGAAGCGGCTCAGATTCGTTTAGGAGTTCCTATAGGCATGCTTTCTACGCGTAGTTGATTTTGAACGTTGTATAAAATGCAGGAAACTTGTTTTAAAACTTATGAACATGATGCCTAAGTGCAGAAATTATTTGAAAACCTATGAACATGATATCTAAATGCAGAAGTTATTTGAAAAGCCTATAGGTATGATTTCTAAGTGCAAAAATTATTTGAAAAGATATGAATATTATTTCTAAGTGCAGAAATTTTTTTCAAAGACTACGAACATAATTTTTAAGTGCAGAAATTATTTTAAAAGCCTATTGGCATGATTTCTATATGCATAAATTATTTTAAAAGTAAGTCTATAGGCATGATATCTACCCTTTTGGCATACATAGTTACCCACCCTTTTCACTAGCCATGGCCAAGAGTTTATTACAAGTTATTACAGCCCAAATTAAAGTAAAAAATACATCAGGAAAATATAAATAAAAGTACAACCAAAGAGAGCCTGATTCAGACTTCATGTCTGAAATATGAGGTAAACCAACTCCATGAGATCATGATCCAAAGCCTTTCTCCCATTTGAGTATGTCAAAGTTCCCTAAGAGCCTCACAGGGACTCCGGGTAATGCTCACATCCAAATGTATTATTGGATTGGGACAAGTGTAGTGTGAAAGGGCCAACCCTCAAGTGTCCAAGTTCAGAGGAAACTCAAAGGGTCCCAAGGCAAGGCTCACTAGAGGGGGTCAGAACTTAAAGACTAAGAAAGTGTGCAAGTGCATAATAGAGTGTTAAAAGGGAAAAGGAAGAGGAAATCAACTACAGATAAGCACACAAAAGGGAATTCAGGGGAATATATGGGATTGTAAAGAGCTTGTTGCTTACGCAAAGGCAGACATTAGGCATTCCCAACAATGGGGAAAGCTAGCAAACCTATAAGCCTGTCAGAACATATACTGTTAGAGGCTAGGATCCCCAGGGTATCAAGTTCAATTCATGGACAATAACTTGCATATTGCCATGCCTCAAACCATAGCTTAAACACATAAGGGCAAAGGTTTGGGATTCATAATAGAACAGGCAGAAAGAAATCAACAAGCTAGAATGACTGTTGAACTATACACAAGCAGTAAATAGGGATACCAAAAGCAGTAAATAAACACATTGTTGTGGTGCTGAAACATAAATCAGGACATATCAGTTTCAAGGAAGCAAATAAAGAAAAGTAGGCTACATGCCACAATACAAGCAACAAGAAAGAGAATACTTTTGGAGTGTAAGTGTAAGTTTTTTTTTGAAAGACTACCAGTGATTGTCTATGTCAATGAAAGGGCCGTGTATTTATAGTGTGAAAAATAGGTAAAAACAAGGTAAGAAAACAATTAAGGAACTGGATATCGATAAAGAATCAAGACTTCCTTTAATTAAGGGATTCAGACTCAAATGGTAAAACTATTTAAGAAAAGAAATCAAATAAATATCTTGTGCAAAATAGACAATTAAGGGTAAATATATAAGAGTTTAATTAAGGGAAGAAGTTTGAAGTACACAGTTAAAACAAATAAGGAAAGAGTTAACCAGTATGCAATAAATCAAGGGGTTAGAGATTTTGTAAATATTGGTCCATGAATGAACCAAGCCAGAAAGGTAAGGAGAGTTTTGACTCAAATCGAGTACCAGGGAAATCGGCAAACAAGGAATGAAAATCAATCAAACTTATACAAAAAGGGAGTCTGAAATCAATCAAAATTGAAAGCCATTTTTAGAGGGAAGTTAATCACAAATAAAGAGCATACAAGTATTAGGCATAAGCAACTATGTTTAGGACACAAAAGAAGAAGTGTCATGTAATTGAAAAATCAGTAAAAGAGAAATAGTATCAAATAACATACAAGGGTTCAGCACAAAGACCTTAGAAGAGTTTATTAGAAAATTAGAATCTCTTAAAGAAATAGAGATTCCAAGACTCAGTTAAAAAATTTAGAAAACTCAAAGTAGGTCCAAAAGAGTTAGGTTTTTTGAAATCAAACAAGCTCAAAGATGAAAATAAAGCAAATCATATAGCCAAGGGTCTCAAAACTCAGATGAACCCCCCAAATTTAGGGTTCTTGCCATTAACCTAGTGCAGAGATGAAAGGGCAAGTGATTAAGGGAAAAGATACTAATTAAAACCGATTCAGAGGTCTCAGAAAGGAACTGAGACCTTCAGCATGCTCTTGTTGTAGTAAGAACTCATGGTAAGCATAGTAAAAGAACAACATGAGAAACAAGTAGAAGAACTAGTATAAGAAACAAATAGGAACATGGTGAAAAAACATAACAAGAACACAGAAGGAGTACACAAGGTAGATGAAACTCACAAAGAACACAGTAGAAGCAACTCATAAGAACATGGTAGAAGAACTCAATAAGAAAAAAGTAGGAGAAACATAGTAGAAGAAATTGACAATACCATAGTAGAAGGAACTGATAAGAACATGGTAGAAGAAACATAGTAGAAGAAACTGACAAGAACATGGTAGAAGAAATTTAACATGAATACAGTAGGAGAAACATGGTAGAAAAAACACACAAGAGAAAAAGAAAAAAAGAGAAACATAACTCAAAAACACTAGATTGGAAAAATAAAGGTTTTGAAAGCATGGTTTTAAAAGAAATATCAAGAATTCATGTTAAAATTTTAGGGAAAACCTGTATCTAGAACAGATATAAAGAAATCATAAGAACCACAGAAGCTAGGGTTTAAGAGGAACCCAAACGATGAGAAAGACTTGGATCGTTGTTGATCTAACCAGGAGGAGGCGAGGCCAGGCTCGAAACAGACTTGACTTGCCGGAGCGAGACCAGAGATGGACATAAAACTTGAAACCTCAACGAACAGGTGAATAGGAACCCTATAGGGCCGGTGGGTGGTGAAACCACCATGGATTCAGGCTAGGAGGTGGCCGGAGAAGATAGATAAAACTCGTCGGAGCGGGGGGGAGGGGGGGAAGGTTCTAGAGAGAACCAGAGATAGAGAGATAGAGAGATAGTCAGTTGAGTGAGGAATGATAGGGGTCTTGGGGG
Source organism: Nicotiana glauca (assembly GCA_026770625.1). NCBI lineage: Eukaryota > Viridiplantae > Streptophyta > Magnoliopsida > Solanales > Solanaceae > Nicotiana > Nicotiana glauca. Next base: position 413,011 of record MU689470.1, on the reverse strand, counting down.
TCGTTTGGTTTAATTTGGTAAGGGGAAATAGGGGCCGTTTATCTTAGAGATCAACGGCCAGGAAGAGACGGGTAGGTGGGGTTCCGTGTTTGGTCATGGTTAAAGAGGGTGTTGGTCGGGTTTCAATTGAAATTTGGCTGGGAAATTGGGGTCCAATTTTGGGCTACAATTGAAAGCTAATTTGGCTATATTTTAAATAGTCATTTTCCCGCTTTAATTTATAAAAATAGTAAATAAATTTCTTAAAACAAATTGAAAGAACTAAAATTATTTACTATATATATAATAAATAATTTATAAATATAAGATCCCATTTTAAAATATGAGACGAATTTAAACCTAAAAGGACTAATATTGCCATTATGCAATTTTATCCTTAAAATACCAAATAAATTTGTAAAAATGTGTGAAAAATATCTCAGCTTTATTTTAGTATAAACATGAGGTTGCAATAAATTAATCACCAAAAATAACAATTTGGGGATAATTATTGGATTTTCTTGATAAAATAGGACAGTAAATTGATTTTAAAATCTTGTAAAATTAAGAAAAAAAAATAATGCAGCCTTGGGATGTACTCATATATGCCTATATAGGCTATTTTGAGGGTATTTTTAATATTTAAAAATGCAGAAAAAAATTGGGTATCAACAGTGGCCCTCTTTACCCGAAAAGGATGAAAGAGTTGTCGGGTAAAGATATGATGGCCAATTTTGACCGAACGAAATGGTTTGAAATGGTTGTCCATGCCCTGGATTCTAAGCTGCCTACATATCCCTGGTCTTATGGGAATCAGGCATATGTAGTTCAGGATCTGTCGGCGAAGTATGCCGATGGAGACCTTTCAAGAACGGACGCAATACTCAGGTTGGGATGAATGGTTAAGGTCTAATAGGACTGCGGGAACTGGAGTGGGATCACTCCTATTGAGATGGTCGTTGCTCTCCAGTTTACCTGCAAATAAGCAATACAAGCATATATTGTGCGAAAATTTGAACATGATGCAAGTTCCCGTCGGACCATGAATTCTATATTTGGACGGTTAAGATGACGTCCTCTGACCATGATGTCCCGGGACACAAAGAATATAATAAAGGATTTGCAAGCCATGAAATGATGCTCTCGGTCCATGAGAATGATGCCTCCGAACCATGACGCCTTTGAATAATGATTGCGAAAGATTAAAGGGGTCCTCAGGCCATGATATGGTGTTCTTAGGCTATGACAATGGTGCCTCCAAACGATGATGCCCTTGGATGATTTGGCGATCTTTCAGCACATGAAATTCAATAAGTGGTAATCTTTTAGCCCATTAAATGCAATAAGTCCCGATCTTTCGACCCATGATGTAAGAACCCGTAAAAATTTGTGCTTAAAACCTAGTAGCTCGTGGTGTCAAGGTCCGAATATGTGCTATGAATGTGTAAAATTTTTTACGGCGAGCTTGCGAGAAAAGTGCCATTTTGGTGGTCCAGAATACAGTCACAAACCTAGTATACGGACCACATTCCTTCCGCATACTGAGTCAGTGGTTTTGTTAAAATTGAGGTCTGGATGGGGTCCATTATGCGACCGTATAACTGATATGCGGACCGCATTTTTCACCGCAAAGTGAGTTAATGAGTCAGTCAATTTGAGGTCAAAAATGTAGTCCATTATGCGACTGCAAATCGTGTATGCGGACCGCATTTCCCGCCGTATACCCAAAAAGTGGAAACAGGTTTTTGGAACACTTTTTGCGGTTCATTATACGGACCGCATTTCGTGTCTTCAATAGAAAAGTGCGACCACAAACCCGACTCGGACTCCAAATTTCCTAAATTTTAAACCCGACCCCCTTTTTAATAAAATACCCCAAGCCCTCTTTTAACCACTTTACTGAACAAAATAAGAGAGAAGGAGGAGGATTTTTGAGAG